>CM070042.1:55407729-55418515 GCA_036250615.1 Ptychadena robeensis
TGTTGGCGGGGGGATCAGCAAACTGGTGAGTGCCTATGCTCCTACTATTCCACCAATGAAGAATGGATAATTGTATAATATATTTTGCTGCACATACCCTTTGAAGCAAAGGTTATGTGCCCCATAGATATCATCAGAGGCTTTGATGATATCTATGAGGCATATAACCTCTGATGATATGGCAAAAAATGTATGGTATATGGCACAAAATGCACATCACCATACTACAGTCTTCCCTAATGCTTGAAGTATCATTTAAAACAAGGTTTTTTTTATTTAAAAACATTAAAAATAATGTCTTCTAGTTCTGCCTGCTGTAATTTTTCATTAAAAATGCTTCTACAAGTCAGTTTAAGTTAAAAATGTTATGTGCGCCCTTTAGTGATCCAGTGATGCATGGACCATTCTGGTGGATGTTCCGTTGTTCCAGAGGAGAGCTATAGATGGTTGGGGTATTTGGGGATTTGAGCGTCGCTTCGATCATAATGTGCAATGAAAAGTCGATCGCCAGCGGAACATCGATCGTTTGTACGCCACACAGTGTTATAGATTCATCAGATGTTATTTTAAAAGCATCATTACCACTTTCCGCCACAGGAGGGCGCCTGGAAACCATCAAATGTAAGTTACCGACTGGTCTGATCACTGCTCGATCGTCTTTTCCGATTTCGATCACTTGTGGTTGACCAAACCAGGTCGGCAGGAATCAATTCACATTCGATTGATTTCAAAATACAGATTTTTTGGTCTATTGAATGGAAATATTGACCCATGTATGGCTACCCTGTGAAGGACTTTTTAGGGTTCAAACCACTGTTCTTAAAGCATATTTAAACCCAATTTCTGACCAAAACATTAAAAAAACATTGCAAGCATAGAGAATACCTGTTCACTTTGCCAGCATGGTAACTGAAAAGTATATTCAATTGACAGACAATAACTTTCCTATGAGCTTCTATGTATTGACCCCCCACCCCATGCAATGTGTAGTCTTGGGGTTACCAGATGGAAACAAATGGCAATATGTGACAGGGAGGTAATCTTTCTGCATTTCCTTCTCATTAATTGGAATGAACAGAGATAATTCCTTTCACCCTGAGGATGCGCCCACAGTGTCATGATCACACCACTGCATCACCCCCAACCTTTGGACACCTCTAGGGATTGTGTGCACTCACTGCAAAAAAATTATCAGAGGGGAACAACTTTTCAACAAGGTGACAGAGGGCCGGAAAAGAATGCTAAATGGGCCGGATCTGGCCCCCGGGCTTTAGTTTGCCCACCCCTGGTCTATTCACTTATAACAGCTGTTGTAAATGGAGAACACAAAGGAACGTGTATCAAGGACCATGGTCTAGTAATAGGATGACTTACATGCGGTTGCTTGGAGGGATCTTTCTTCCATCTCTGAACCAGGTAACTTGCGGCTGGGGAAAGCTGGAGATGCTGGGGGCCGGGATGACGGCTGCATCCCCGTGAGACACGGTTTGGGTGGTATCTCCTTCTTCAAAGTTGCCCATGTCTGGAAAAAAAGCGAGCAGAGGGTCAGAATCCAACCCCATCACATTAAATAGTACCATATGGTATCTGACCATCAAGTCTAAAGAGCTTGTTGGGCATCTCTTTCCAAACCACGGCATTAGTATTGAGTTGTCCTCTCTCTCTATGACTAGAATATCTTCCAGAGGTCTAACCATTTAAGCTGGCCATACACTTTTAGATCTCTCTGTCAGATATCCTTTAGCTCTACCAACAACTATGTAGTGCCGGGTCCTCTGCGATGGAACACAGGTAGACTTGATGGTTTAGAAAGTCTCTCATATTACATGGTTTTGGTAAAACAAAAGCAGATCTAAACGAAATCTAAAGGTGTATGGGGCCCCATAGATATTTCACTCTTTTCTACCAGTCATGATTGAGGACAACTGGTGCTACACAATGTGGACACCAGATTCCCATCAAGGGATCAAAGGCCACCATTCCCAATCCTCTGGCAGGGAAGCCCGTTATGGGACACCTCTGGTGAGGACAACGTAGAACAAGAAACTCAGCTGTAGCTGATCTGCCCATTAGGAAAGCCTCCCATCAATCTTTTATATAAAAGGTACACGATGGACACAAATCTGGTCGTAAATCAAAACTTTGGTCGTATATTGAAATAAAAATTTTGGTTGTATCTCGAGGGTCCACTGTACCATGATTATGTCACTTCCTGGTTATGGATGACATCACTTCCTGGTTACGGAAGCTGAAGGGGACACCTTTCCTTCACACTTAGAGTCACACTCAGTGTTCAGTATAACCAATAGGACGCGTTTCAGATGGCAGCGCTTTGTCAGCAATTTTTATTTAATGAAAATCATATCTGTGTCTAAATATTGAGCTTAAGTGGAAAACTGTATGTCAATTGTGATTAACAAGATGTGTAAAACCGTGTTTTGCAGATCCCCCTCTACCTCGTCGGCTGTTCCTCCTCCAAAACCTAAAGGACACAAACTTTTTGAAGATTGTCTCCCTCTGCTGGTTATTCCGATGAAGGCACTTGATGTGGCTGCTGCTCCCTCTGTTGGGCGTTCTGATATTTGCTCTAATTTGCACTCCTTATAGCTCACCTGTAGTCCTACCAATCCAGCCACATGACCTTGTATTTAAGGAACCTTAAGGCAGCAGGAAGCTGCCTCAACAAAGAGGTCCTCAAGACTCTGCTACCCAGGCTCTGCTGCTTCCTATTGCTGTATCGTTGCTGACCCCAGGAGCGTCTTGACTACCCTGTTTGCCGCCTGCCCCGACTTCTCTTCTGTCTGCTGATTGTGTACCTGGTGTCAGAATTCTGTGGTCAGCCACTGCCAGTAAGGCTATGACTCCACTATAGAGATGTGCCAGGACTCCACATGCGGCACAGAGACCGTAGATCACACGCACCCAGCGATCTCCTGCGATTAGAATCATGGCACGGAGATCACTAGTACCTGCAGGAAGTGGGGGGGGGGGGGGGGGGGGGGGGGGGGGGGGGGGGGGGGACAGGGCATCTTGCTCCACCCCGCCTGATCGTGCCCATAGAGAGAACGGGTGTGGTTAGAATGAGACACTTTTTTAACCGCGCCCATTCATGTCTTTGGCTGCAATCGTGGACGCCTTCACTCATGGCCCGTGATCCAAAAGTGGTGACCCATGTTCTAGATCGCAGGTCGCACCGCGCCTGATGATGTGGGGATGGCCATCACATACATGGCTTCCATTTCCACGCCGCGTTTCTAATCGCGAGGGATCAACAAGATGTGTAGCTAGGGACCGCAACCTGGGACTCTCCTGCAGCCGGGAAATACCGGGAGGCTCCTTGGAATCTGTGCCTTGGTTTACACTTGTCTGGTGGCAGGGTGCGTCCACTGTTCCTGTGGTTCACCCGTGACACCTTGACCCCTATTAATGGATGTGTAGATCTCCCAAACCAACTGTCTGGGCTTGAGGATCCTTTTAATGAGCAGAATGAAGTTGGCTGTGAAACTTTCTCATATGAACTAATAAAACGCAATAAATATACACATTCCTGTTAATTAGCGAAATGCTGATAATTAGACGCAATATTTGCTAGATTTTATGGTATTATCGAAAGTCAGAAACAAGTGATAATATATTCAGAGTTCCATTTGCTTAGTAAAAATCAATTACCGCCGCTGCTAATTACGGCCATTAAAGCAGAACCGCGGTCTAACGGAAAAGCGGGATGTTTGGATTAACTATGTAATTCTGGTGATTCCATAATTATATCCCAACACGGTCACCGTTACCTCTACAGGAGAGGACAGGGGTCTGCAGACCAGGACGACCCTACTCAGTCTGAGAGTCCGGCCCCTCCCCCTTCCCGCCTTTACTGACCGCATTGTCAGGGTGTTAATGAGGGCAAGTTAATTTAAGTTATTTATCAAAAACTGATGGGTCTGTCTATAGGTTTTAAATGGGCGGGTTATCACCCCGTTGCACTAGCGCACCGTATACCTGGGTGAGCGAGTTTGACGTGTCCACACTCTCTCTGATGGTATAACAATACTAAATGGACCTACTTTTCCCTTACAACACATCCGAATATATCGCAATAACAATACGCCAATAATGCGTACAGCTCGGCGCCATCACTAAAGACAAACACAACCGCTGCAAATCCAATCACCGCGACACTGTTGACAGAATGTTGGGAGACGTTCGCACCTTACAAATGAATTTCAGAATGTAAATGCGTTCAGTGTTTGCTCTTCTGATCCAATAAAATATTGAAGAAAAATCTAAACTGGTGAGTTTGTTGCTCAAAGTAGGTGCAATGTGATGTGGGGTGACAGCAGGGACAGTAGACGGTTAGCTTCTATGGCCACGAGTCGCGTAGGATTGGTCTATACCCAGGGGTGCACATAAGTGGAACTTAGGTACTCACCCAAGGGACCAAAACCTAGCTCTGCGTACCGGCATTATTGTTACACAGCTCATATGTGTACTAACAACTTGGAGGCGCTCCGTGTCTGGGCAGCCGCAGCTAAATGTCACATGTATACAATTTATGTCACTAGGATAACTGCAGGGAAACATGAATAACTATGAAAGGTTGTGGTTAGGGGGGTGACACTGGGAATGTAAATTACTAATCCAAAAAAAGATTGGACTTCTAAGGGTGTTGGAGATCTGGGCGATGAAAGTCAGAGTAGGCATATGTAAGGGTAAAATATGACAAGAGAAAAGCACTGTGTGACAACTGGAATATGACTATGAAAGGTTGACATTTGGACTGCTGGACTGCTGGGTAGTCTCAGGGGTAAGTTACTAAGCCAGAAAACTTTAGGGTTGTACTACTGAGTTATGAGAACTGGGGGGTTCAAACGTGTTGTACTGTAGGAGTTAAATTTGACCCAAAGCCAGCCGGTGACCTGTAGATGGAGACAGCTAATCGGAGGATCAATCACACCATCTCCTGGTACTCATCTGAGGAGCTCAATAAAAAAGTTATGTGCACCCCTGCCTATAGTAGTCATGGGAAACAATGGGCCTCGGGCCAAATCTAGCCCATTTGGCTTTTCAATTCGGCCTGCGCTGCCCATCATTATGAAGACAATAAAGTGCTGTGATAATGTAGTCATGGTGCTGCGGTGTCGCACCCATGACCACAACTTCCATAGAAAACCTGTTCTACCATTCACATTTACTTTCACGACTGTATGGGCAGTAACAAACACTCCATCCGTATGCTCTGGGTCTGGCCCCTCTGTCAAGTTTAACCTCCTGAAAGTTTCCATCGGGATTTCGTCATTCTCCCTCCACCCCACACACACCACCAGCAGGGGTGTGTTGTTAAAAGATGGTGCTGCCTCTATAACATGGAAGCCAATGCCCTCCCCCCCGGAAGAGATTGGCGCCAATACTCAGATTCACCAGAGATAGGAGAGTATCCCCGAACACAGCTTGAGGTGAGTTTTTGGGGCAGGAAACTTACCCTGAGCTGGGTTCGGGGTAAATGATCAGAAACTATAAAACCCATTGCGGCCCACACATCAAAAAGTTTTTCCAACCCTGGTCTATAGTCTTTGCAAAGCACAAGCCTCAAACTTCTGGTAGACACACCCATTTGGGGTGCTTAAGTAAAGTAAGTTTGATCCGCCAACATGAGTCCCGGACAAGCCCCCAACCAGCACTCAGTCTACTGCCTATGCAGTGGCTTACCCACAAGTACTGCCTAGCTGCATTCTAATTTCTTGTGGACACATCCCACCCGTCACTAATCAGACAAAGAAAAATTGGAGCTAAATATGTCATTATTATTACAAATGAGACCTTCAAAGTATAGAGCTGGGTACTGCAGATGATATAAGGAGCTGCCTTGAGGTCCCTGTGTCCACAACTCTCCTCTAGGTTTTCAGTCAGAGGGTTCAGGCATCCACCATAGTGGGCTCCTCAGATTGGCTTGAGAATCAACGAGCACCCGCTCTATCCTCGGCTTGCGAAACGATCCCTCGTTCGGTCACTAACCATAAGCGGACCTTGGTCGTCGGCCAGTTCCCTACCTTGTGCCGGGGTCTGGAGGCAATCTGTGGTCGCCGAAGGGTGCATCCTGGCCAGGTACACTGTCTCCAAACTTGGTTCTCTGAGTCCTCACTTTCGAAACCCCGACTTTAGGTGTTATCGGTAGACAACCCTTTGGAGCTAGAAACTCAAAATTTGGCAAGGTTGTAGCCAACATGGTTGTAGATCATCCCCACAATCCTACCAATTTTGGAGTCTTTATCCCCCTTGGTTCTGGAGAACCGGGACCCCAAAGTGGGATCTTTTTCCCACTTTTTTTTTTTAAATCAAGAGGCGATCAAAGAATATTCAAGATTTTACATTAGTAGTGTTGATCCCGAATTTCCAAATTTGTTGTGAATATAAGGGTCCCCATACACCTTTAGATTTCTCTGTCAGATTTCCTTTAGATCTCCTTTTGTTTTACCAAAACCTTATAATCTGAGGGTCTTTCTAACCCATCAAGTCTAGTGTGTTTAATTGCAGAGGACCCGGCACTACATAGTTGTTGGTAGATCTAAAGAAAATCTAAAGGTGAATGGGGGCCCTTAGGTGAAAATTAGGTGCTGCTCATCACTAGATGGCGGTAGAGTTCGAAACAGATCTCCACCCTTCAGACACACTGTTCCTTGGTAAAACTTGAACAGAGATGCCTTAAAAGTTCGTCAATACCAGCTTCAGCTATTGAGGTTTGTCAACGAACGAACCCGGAAGTTGGGACTTTGGGTGAATTTGGTACTTTGGGGACTTTGGTGAATAACAATTCTGTAATCTAATCTGGGGCTTCCGAGATTTACGCCGTTAGACATCAACATTTGAAACCCAACAATCTAAACTAATAGGACGAGTGACTAAGACAGAACGCTTGTTACTAACTCTGTAATCGATGTAATTAAAAACATGCAAAGTATTTTTCCTTAACAACATCATCATTAACGAGGCTCGTTAGCACAGCTGCCTTATTAATTCCTCATCAGCATCGGGCGGTGGGTTTTTTTTTTGCTTTTCCTGGCCGCGTCCTCGCGCAGCCCCGCCTCCTTCCGTCTCGTAACGACCTTGGGTGTAATTAAACACCAAGTTTTGGCAGATCGCTTTCCCAATCCGACTTCCCGTTCTATTAAGCCGATTCTTTCATGCCTTCCAGCGGCATCAGAGAGGTTAATTTTTCATGACTTAAAATAATCCGTCGTACTGTCCTCAATTAAAAAAAGATTTGCGGTAATTGAACATTGCAGCACAGCTGTTCTCGCCACGGAGGTAAAGATGGTGCAGGAGGGTTTCCGAAATTAAAGCACGTTTTTCTTAAAGTGAAGAATTTGCTGGCTGGTTCGGCAGACTCTGAAGAATTGGGACCGTGAACGGTGTCTCTCTCGTTTCTAAATAACGACTTTCGTTTTCCCGAATGATTAAAAACTTTCTGTTGGTCATGGCAGCCGGTATGACCTCTACGGAAGGGTCCTCCACTTCGGGGCTCCAACACCTACACCCAAGGGCGGTCCTAGAGCAATCGGCGCCCTGGGCGAGCACTCCCTGTGTTGCACTCCCGGAGGGCGGGTACTGCCAAGTCTCCTCTACTCCCGGGCCGGTAAGAGAAGAAAAAGACGATACCCAGATGCAACCCCATGCCTGAGATGTTCTCTGGACTCTTGGTAAGTGATGGACTTTGCTGCAAACAGTTCACAGGTTGCAGCCCGCAGATGCAAGCATGCAGTTTGCAGCTGACAATCACCAAGTCAAAGTAAAGCCCCCCATACACGTCTAGATTTTTCATCCAATTAACTTCAATAAATTTTTTTGGTTGATTGATTGAAAATCTTTGGCAGCCCACATGGTTAGATCAACCTAAATCAATTAAAATTGGGAAAAAAATTGATTGAAAAAGAATTGGAAATTGGTAAATTTTAATTGGTTGTATAGAAATTCATTACACTTCCTTAAATAGGCCAGGTAGAAAAGCACCTGGCAAGGTAGAGGAGTTACTGCTTGCAGCCAACAGAGGGAGAACCTCTGTGGAATACACTGGTCCTATGGGAAGGGAAGAAAGGAGGCATAGTTGAAGTAACAGGTAGCAGGGATCTGTGAGAACAACCTCCATGCTTCCTTACTATCTTTTAGATCCACCTTCAAGCTCCTATTCCATCGTTTTTTAGGTCCACCTTCGAACTAATTTTCCGTCTTCCGTAAAATGTTCCGTCTTCTTATCAATGTTCTTTTAAGACCTCCTCCAAGCTTCTTCACAATATTTCTTTAAAGTCACCTTCAGGCGTCTTCTGTGTTATCTTATCACCACCTCCAAGCATCCTGTCTATGTTCTTATAGGCCCAACTCCAAGCTGCTTTTTTATGTTCTTCTCGGACCACCTTTAAGTTGCTTCTTTATTTTCTTTTACTTCCACATTCAAGCTTCTTCTCGGAGTTATTTTATGTCCACCTCCAAACTTTTTGTCTATGTCCCTTAAGGTCCACCTCCAAACTGCTTCTCAATCTTTCTTAGGTCCACCTCCAAACTTCTTCACTATCTTCTTTTAGATCCACCTCCATGCTTCTTCAGCATCTTCTGTTAGATTAACCTTGAAGCTAATTTTCCATCTTCTTTGAGGTCCACCTTCAAACTTTTTATCAATGTTCTTTTAAGACCGCCTCCAAGCTTCTTGTGCTGTCTTATCCTGTCTATGTTCTTATAGGCCCAACTCCAAGCTGTGTTTCATGTTCCACATTCAAGCTTCTTCTCTGAGTTCTTTTATGTCCACCTTCAAGCTTTCTGTCTATGTTCCTTGAGGTCTACCTCCAAGCTGCTTCTTAATCTTCCTTTAGGTCTACCTCCAAGCATGTTCTTTTAGATCCACCTTCAAGCTCCATTTCCATCTTCTTTTAGGTCCACCTTCAAGCTAATTTTCTGTCTTATTTGAGGTCCACCTTCAAACTTCTTGTGTATGTTCTTATGACCTCCTTCAATCTTCTTAATCTTTTTTTTATTCACATTCAAGCTTCTTCTGCGTTCTGCGTTCTCTTAGAACTCCAAGCTTCCAATTTATGTTTTTTTAGGCCCAGCTGCTGATGTTCTTCTAGGTCCACATTCAAGCTTCTTCTCTGAGCTCTTTAATGTCCACCTCCAAGCTTTCTTTTCCTTTAGGTCCACCTCCAAGCTTTTTCTCTATGTTCTTTTTGGTCCACCACCAACCTTCTTCTTTCTGTATGGTTTACCTCCAAGCTTCTTCTCCATCTTCTTTTAGGTCCACCAAACTCTCTCCTCTATCCCAGTTATCTGACAGCTCAATAGCAGGAGAACTGGGAATATCTGTGGCATGGAGAGACAACCAATGAGCGAAAATCTCCAGGCAAGGACCATAGTCTCCAAGAGAGATCCAGATGATTTCCAGCTATGAGAGCAGAAAGATACCAATACACAAGTTCATCTAATTATATATTCATTAAAATGTCTAAATGCCCCTCAGCATGTCCTTAGTTACTTGTAAATGACTGTAGAAAACCGCATTATCAAGTCTTGAGGAGCCCATGCATGACCCTCCTCATGTGGGGCTTAGACCTGGTTGGATCCGGTAGTTAGCAGAGACTTGTTGGATCACAAGACTGACTGAGCAGAATACCCGGACTACATCTGATAGTTTGCTTTCCTTTTCCGAACTATTTCTTATAAAAACTCTACACGGAACCATTTTATATAACCAAGCACCGCCGGCAAGATTCAGCCGACGCATTATTTTACACTTCGCTTTCTTTTAATGTGATTTTTTCTCTTTTGACAGCCAAGAACCATCCCTAGCTGCAAGGCCTTATGGGTCGTAGGACACCAATTAAAGCCCGAGTTTACTTGCGCGCTGTTTTCAGGCGCGACGTGTGATGGGAATGCGAGGCGACCACCGCGACCACCGCCAGCAGGTGGGTAAAACAGGTAGCTATTTCCCAGAATCTTCTTACGTCGATTCCGCTGTCACCAAACCCTTGCTGATTGAGTGCCGGAGCAGCTGCATCCTAATGGGGAGATGCTGCCTCCCCTCCGATGACCCCCGGTAAAAGCAAGCCGCGCAATGCGTCAATTAGGATGTCAAGCACGTTACCTTTTGTATCCTTTTTCCCTCTTTTCATCTCTGTTTGAGTTTTTATTTAATGAAACTCATATCTGAGCTGCATTCCATTAGCCTTCTGCTAATTCCGATGGAAAACAGCGCTTTCAGCCAGCTCGCGTTTTCTTAAAGGAAACCCGTTATCGGAGTACAGAATCGGAACATTTGTATCAAGAACAATCTCTCTGAAAAGTAACAGATTTATTTTGGGTTCGGTAGACATCCCAGAGCAATGAGGTGCTACTGCTATGGTGCCGCCATCTTGGATGCGACGTCATCAGCCGCAGGAGACTCACACCTGTCAATCAAGAGGCCCCCAATAGTGCTCCCCTTCCCTCCTGTTTGGGCCAGGAAACTCACATTAACACCCAGATATTTCCTGGGATTTTGAAATCGGGGTAACTAAGGTGTTTGTCTCCCTCCTAAGTTTCCACCCCGCTTGTTCACATGATGTGCGGGGTGGAAAGTTAGGAGTTGGACAATCAGAAAAATTTTGATTTTGAGGGGACATGGACCTTTTGCTCCATATGGGCAGCAG
The DNA here is from genome assembly GCA_036250615.1 of Ptychadena robeensis. Lineage (NCBI taxonomy): Eukaryota > Metazoa > Chordata > Amphibia > Anura > Ptychadenidae > Ptychadena > Ptychadena robeensis. Next base: position 55,418,394 of record CM070042.1, read on the forward strand.
AGATCCGTGACAAACATGTACACACATTACACCATACACCACAGTACACTCATACACACCAAACACCTTTAGATCACTCCATACAATTTCCATTAGATCTACCAACAAATATGTAGTGCTGG
>CM070042.1:55449452-55462081 GCA_036250615.1 Ptychadena robeensis
ACTAGCAGTTGATATAGACTCTACAACACGATGATCATCAAGGGATCCCTCTTGGACCAAGAACACTACATAGCAGCTGATAATTATACCTTCCAGTCACCCTATGTGTGCTATCAGGGAGGACCCGACACTCATAGCATGAGTAGATACCTTCCAATCACTAGGTTTTATCAAGTGGGGACCCAGTGCACTACATGAGCAGTGATATATACCCTACAATCACTATGCGATTCTATCAGGGAGGGCCTCATCTACACTACATGTTGGTAGATCTAATGGAAATTGTATGGCTTGATCTTAAGGTGTATGGGGGGCTTTACAGTCCCGTTTAGGCAATTGGGAGGATTTCCTTGTTGTGGGGTGGTGGGGGTATGAAGAGGCCAAGTCTTAGGGTCTTGTCACATGGGCAAATCCCCAAATGTGTGGCTTAATGATCGACAAATCGGTCTTCGTTACCCCCTATGGCCTCGGCTACTGATGGAGATCAAGGCCACATCATGCTATAGCAGTCAGTGTGATCTGTAGCAGCAATCATCCATGTTGCCATGTTGGCATGATTCTGCATTGTAAATTGGGCTGTGTGTCCATACTACATACGCAGGAAAAAGAGCATGTGTTCATGTACACCAGGCAGGGCCGTTTCTCCTACTATGCAGAGTATGTGGGTGCATAGGGCCCCTGATGTTCCCCAATGCATTACCCTGCATGCATATTCCACATGCCTCCAGACACAGCTTCACTGACAGCCCAATCCACAGCCCCCCACTCAACAACTGGAACGCCCCAATGATAGCACCCATCCAACCACATTACTCCAAGCCCCCCCCCCCCCCACTCAACAACTTAGCCGGCAGAACTATGGCCGAATGATAGCACCCATCCAACAACAATACCCCGACCCTTACTCACCTACTTGGCCGAACAGACGATAGCACCCGCGCTCAACAACTCGGCCGCCCAAATGATAGCAACCCCCGCTCAACAACTCGCCAATAACTTTGTATAGGGCCCCCTAAATTATAGAAGTGGGCCTGACACCAGGGGTGGGCAAACTAAGGCATGGTGGCCAGTTTAGCTTTCTTTTCTGGCCCTTTGTCACATTGTTGAAAAGATGATCCCCTTCGCTTGCTCTCTGCATAAGTGCACATAATGCCTAGAGTTGTCCAAACGTTGCGTGAGCATGACACTGTTGGTGCATCCTCATGGTGACAACAGGCAGTCTCTATGAATAATCTCCGCTCATTGCAATGAATGGGCATGTCTCTGTAAGTTCAGAAAATGTAAAATGATAACCACATCCTTGTCACACGTCACCCCCATCATAAGTGATGCTGGCGATACATGGAATTGGCACACCTATGGCTGGTCAGCCATTACAGGATTTTGGTCTGGCCCCTTTATCAAATTTGAGAAGCCAATGTGGCCCACAAGTCAAAAAGTTTGGCCACCCCTTGGTCTACACCAAAAGCATACATCATTGTTGGATCTTGGGTGGAGGAGTCTTGGTGGAGAGCCTGGTCTCTGGTTGAGTGGCACCATAAAAGCAAGAAACTGTTGAACTGGGTGTAACATGAGTTGGACGTCCCATCAAACAACAAGAAGAGCTGGGAACTCAAAGTTGGGCAGGAACACCAGAAACTTCTTGGTGGACAAGAGTTGGGCAAGGTTTGGCTGACTTTGACCACTGCTCTTCATGTGGTCCATGTATGCTTCCAATTTTCCAATTTTTTTCTATCAACCCTTCTTCTAATCCTTGGTGCTGTTTGAATGTTCTCAGTAGATTGGAGTGAATCATAATACATAACCCAGGCAGCATCTATGGAATTAATGGCATCTTGAAGGGACCACCATTCCGGTCTGATTCAGACACAATTCTTTGAAAAGCCTGAACTCTCAATCTTCCTAAAAGTCAACGGTTAGATTTTTCCTGCAGTTTTTTCCGCCGCCTTTAGATGGCACTGTTGCCTATGGCAGTCACCCTAACAGCGGCCTGAGCCTTACGTCAGGCAATAGAAGTTTGCATTGTTTTCCTCTCAGGCCTTGACTCCCACCTTCCATCAGAGAAAAGCGCTTTCAGCGAGAGAGCCAAATAAGATCATGACCAGCTCTGTGTAGCGGAGTCTGATATAGGCACAGAGACATAATGGAGAATGGCAGATGGGTGACATCACTCCATATAGTCTGTTGACAGCCGTTTCACAGTCTCTGGCTATTCGCCCGAATAACGCCGTAATGTGTGGATTATAGGGAAAAGGCTTCTACTGAGGGTGTCTGAGGGTTGAAGTCTGGAAGAGAAACCATCACAACCAAGCTAATAGAGACCTTGTCAGTGAGAAAATGTATTGCAGAACAAAAGTACCCTGGCCTCCCTGGAGGTCCATGTCTTCTAAGCCATCGATTCCAGAGCTGGAGCCTCCATGTCTTTACCATTCTATTGTAACTATAATATACAGTTCTTCTCAAAAGAAGAGTACACTGGCCTACATTGAGGTCCATGTCTCCTAACCCTTCCATTCCAGACCTGAAGCCTCCATGTCTTCAATAATCAATTGCAACTGCAATATCCAGTTCATTACAAAAGAAGAGTACTATATACTTGCCTCCATTGAGGTCCATTTCCCTGAACCCTTCCATTCCAGAACTGAAGCCTCCATGTCTTCAACATCAATAATTAGTGATGATCGCGAATATTCGGAATTTCGCGAAGATGGTGAATATATTGCCGAATATTCACAATTCCGGATATTCGGTATTTTTTATCCATTACACTTCCCTCTCAATGTGAGTGGACAAATGGGAAGGCTGCAACAAGAGCTTAGCAACACCATCAACAGATTTTTAAATGAATATTGGGGTGATGCGAATATTGCGAAAATCGTCACTTTTAAAATTCGCATAAAAATTCGCACCATGTTAAACATATATTGCGCGCGCGATATTCGCAATAAACTGCCTATATTCGCAATAACCAAAAAAAACCCCGAATATTGCCGAATGTGAATATTTTCCGAATATTTTCCATAAAATTCGTGGCATGCCGCGAATACGAATGTTGCCTATGCCGCTCATCACTATCAATAATAACTGTAATATACAGTTCTTCTCAAAAGAAGAATACACTAGCCTCCCTGGAGGTCCATGTCTTCTTACTCATCCATTCCAGACCTGAAGCCTCCATGTCTTCAATAATCAATTGCAACTGCAACATCCAGTTCATTACAAAAGAAGAGGACTATATACTTGCCTCCATTGAGGTGCATGTCTTCTAACCTTCCCATTACAGAGTGAGAACATCCATGTCTTCAACATCCAATTGTAACTGTAACATACAGTTCATCGCAGAAGAAGAGTACACTAGCCTCCTTGGAGGTCCATGTCTCCTAACCACTCCATTCCAGAATCTGGAGCCTCCATGTCTTTAACATTCAATTGTAACTGTAATATACAGTTCTTCACAGAAGGGTACACCAGACTCCCTGGAAGTCCATGTCTCTTAATCCATCCATTCCAGACTTGGAGCCACCATGTCTTTAATATTCAACTGTAACTGCAACATCCAGTTCCTTGAAAAAGAATAGGACTATATACTTGCCTTAATTGGGGTCCATGTCTTCTAACCTTCCCATTACAGAGAGAACATCCATGTCTTCAACATCTAATTGTAACTGTAATATACAGTTCATTGCACAAGAAGAGTACACTAGCCTCCCTGGAGGTCCATGTCTCCTAACCCTTCAATTCCAGACCTGAAGCCTCCATGTATTCAACATGCAATTGTAACTGCAACATCCAGTTCATTGAAAAGAAGGGGACTACATACTTGCCTTCATTGAGGTCCATGTCCTCTAATCCTTCCATTCTTGAGTGAGAACATCCATGTCTTTAACATTCAATTGTAACTTCAATATACAGTTCTTTACAGAAGGGTATACCAGACTCCCTGGAGGTCCATGTCTCTTAGCCCATCAATTCCAGAGCTGGAGCCTCCATGTCTTCAACATTTAATTGTAACTGTAATGTACAGTTCTTCGCAAAAGAAGAGTACACTAGCCTCCCTGGAGGTCCATGTCTCCAGTGGCATAGCAACCATTATAGCAGCCATAGCAGTGCTATGGGGCCCATAATCACAAGGGGATCCACCACTCCTGGAAGGGTAAGGATTGGAGTGACACAGGTTGGGATTGGGGGGCATAAACATTTGATATGGGGCCCAGTCATCTCTAGCTACACCCCTGCATGTCTCCTAACCCTTCCATTCCAGACCTGAAGGCTCCATGTCTTCAACATTTAATTGTAACTGCAACATCCAGTTCTTTGCAAAAGAAGAGGACTATATATTTGCCTCCATTGAGGTCTATCTCTTCTAACCCTTCCATTCCAGAGCTGGAGCCTCCGTGTCTTCAACATTCATTTGTAACTGTAATCTACAGTTTCTTGCAAAAGAAGATTACGTGGCTCCTTGGAGGTCCATGTCTCCTAATCCTTCCATTCCAAAGCTGGAGCCTCCTCGTCTTCAACATTTGGCATTCAGGTAGCCCAGAGTCATCCAACTGTCATGGTTCCTTCCTCATATAGTAACTGTAAGTGTTGGAGATGGGAACCATGGTGTGTGACCAGTGCCTACAGAGTATTAGAAGGGTTCTGAAGACATGGAGGCTACACCGAGGTAGATATGGGCAGAAAAAATCTAAGGCACATGCCTTTGGCTCCTCAAGGCCAACCTGAACCAACAGTGGTGGTAGACATGTCTAAATATACTTTTTGAAGCATAGATATAACTTGTTCAGGTAGAAAATGTACATTAAGGGATATTTGCTCCTAAATGGAGCCGGTGAATTGGAAGTCAACCTTGCGTGAACAGAAAAGGTTCTGAATTTTGAATCAGGAACTGTGATACCTAACCATCATGTGATGGAATGGAACAGCAAAGACCAGAAGGACGATTATATATAATCGAGCAATTACATAATGTTTTGAATTTGTGCATTTTGAATGGGTGATAATAATATGCACCGACATGGATTATGTCATTCATAGAAGAACCATGTCAGGGCGAAATGCGTAGAGCTAGGTACACTGGTCATTGGAAGCAAATTCATAAATAGTAAATATGTAGATGTTGTGACAAAAGCTGGGGCTCCATCGAGATTCTTAAAGCAATATCTACTCCCAGCAACCCTAGTAGGCTTGAATTGAAGAATACCAGCGCTTTGTATGGGTGAAACGCGTCAGGGGGAGGTTTCTTAAAACATTGACCAACTTTTATTCCACGTAGAGCGGAACTATAGATGGAAATTGTTTCTGATGGCTTAAATGTCCCATACTGGGTCTCCTAACCCACAAAATGAGGTATCCCCAACATTGGGATGCCCTCAAGGTGTTGGTTGAAGCTCCGAATCAACGGGCTAATGACAGGTTACATTTCGTATTTGGCGAGCCAGTTGATTTGAGCGCAGTAACTGCTTAGAGTTTTGGTCTTACAACCTTACTCTGACCATGTCTACCATTTGCCATAGCATAGCGCCCAATGACCCCCGTTAAACCTTAATTAGATAAATTCCTCTAGTGGCCTTTCTGAGTAAGATCTATAACGATATCAGTGCTTGAACCATCTTAGACATGAAACTCGATTACAGCTTCTACCTCTGAGGAACCTCCCTTAACCCTACACATGGAAGTCTTATGTTCTACACCCTTAGGCTCACATATATATCCAGCAAGAATACTTCAATGGAAGCAAAGATGAGATACAACTATGGAGCCAAGAACAGAGAAAGCGGTTTCGTATGCGTACAGTCCCGATATCACAACAGGTACTCGGCGGTAGGCAGAGAAGGTTGCTAGACGAAGGTTCTACTTTGTGTGCAAAAAAAAACACTTTATTGAAACTGAAAGATTTGAGAGCAGTGAAGCGAGGCGCCCTGAGGGCAAGCGTGCATGCGATCTTCGTAACGGGAGGAAGACTAAGTGACAGATCCACCGTTCAAGGGCCCGTCTTCAGAGGAAGCATGCTTTTATTACAGCGATCACAAAAAACCCAATCTTCGCCTGGCTCAGTTTTGTGACGGGTGATATATATGAACAAAAAACAAAAAAAAAAGGTCTTCAGCTGTGGCGGAAATACGGGACTCTATAGGGATTACATGACAAGAAAAGGTTCGAAACTTCTACAGTGAAGTTCTCTGGGATTGTTCCAGAAATAGGTTTCATAGAAAACGCCTTTTCAATAACGGTGAGCGTGGATGGGACTCCAGTACCAGACACCATTTTTACACAACTGAGTGGTCACCCAAGGGAAGTCCAACCTATAGGAGCCAGCAGGAGAGCTTTAAAACATCCTATATATCCTCTGCAGCAAGACGTGTCCATATCCAGTTGCTTCTGCATCTGAAATATCTCAACACCAACAACCAGACCTCATTAACCATCATAGACTTCCTAGTCCCTACAGGTCCCCATTCACAGGTTGATACAAGTTTAATGGATGACGTCATCGTGACTTCTGCATGCTGCGCTCAAGAGTTCATCGATTGAATGGGAATCTATGCCCACTACTTTACGTAATAGATTCCCGTTCGATGCTTTTGATGGGGACCCTAGTGGCCATCCAAAACAATGGAGATCGAACAGGGATTTTTCCTGTTGGTTCCCTGTTCGATTGAGTTTTCTTTAAGTGGGATTGACCCGTATCTGGGGACCTTTATTCTCAGATATATCCCTGATCTGAAGACAGGAACAGTCCTATTGGCTGTCTGGTGCCTGGTTCTGCTCTCCTCCCCCACTTCCACGTGGGTCCAAGTCTGTTGGGGTGAGAGGTGCTCCTCCTCATGCCTCCATCCAGCCGGACCTCCACCACTGGGTGCACAAGGGTTCCCCTGGTCTTGTTGGGTCGACTGGTATACACACTACTTATTCCTCATCTATCCTGAGGAAGCCCACATATGGGCGAAACATGTAGACATTTTGACAAATTTAATCTAGTTTATGGTTCTGCTCTCCCCCCCCCCCCCACTATGTGGGTCTAGCTTGTTGAGGAGAGAAGTGCTCCCCCTCATGCCTCTGTCCGCCCTGTCTCTCTCCTCTCACCTGTACCTCCACCACTGGGTGTAGAAGGGTTCTCCTGCTCTTGTTGGGTCGACTAGTATACACATAACTGATTTCTCATCTATCCTGAGGAAGCCCAGATATGGGTGAAACGTGCAGACATTTTGACAAGTTGAATCTAGTTCATGGTTCTCCTCCCGCCCCTCCCCACCATGTGGATCCAGCTTGTTGAGGATAGAAATGCTCCCCCTCATGCCTCCGTCCGCCCTGTCTCTCCCCCTCCCCTTCACCTGGACCTCCACCACTGGGTGCACAAGGGTTCCCCCGGTCTTGTTGGGTCCACCCTACTGATTCCTCATCTATCCTGAGGAAGCCCAGATATGGGTGAAACGTGTAGACATTTTGACAAGTTGAATCTTCAATAATCATGCATGTGTGATTTGTATATAAACCTGTTTTTAATTGAGATTACAAAAAAGCTCTGTGATCTCAACCAGTATGATATATACGTTTGACTCAAATCCATGCACGGGTCAATGGCCATGCACGGGTCGATTTTTCAATCGATTCCCGAACAATCGACCCAGCATTCCCAGTGAGTGTTCGCAAATCGAGCGCAGCCCCCCTTTCTTCCAAAGTATCAAATTGACTGAGCAAATTGGTGAGCATTGATTCACCATCCAACTGACAGATGCTCTTCATCACCATGGTGACTCAAGCATTCATCGATTGAGCGGGTATCAACCTGTGTATGGGCACCCTAAGAGAGTTCCCATTTAAAGTCCCCATACGAGGGTAATAACTTACTTTTAGTGTTTTTTTAGTTTTTTTTTTGTTTTATTTTAAAGAGGGTCAAAGGATCACAAATCTCAATAGTCTCAATAAAGCATAAGCACTATTAAAATTTCACAAACTGTTCTCCAAATATATTCGTAAATTCAAGATCTCCTGCTTACTCTTTGCGAATATCGGCACTTGTACATGTGAATATTCTGGTCAATGTCACAGCGGCATCAAACTCGCTCGAAAACAGGTTTTTATATTTAGGATTTTCGAACGATCGATCTAATGGAAAATCGACCTTAATATTCGAGATTACGAAGATACCACATTATATTCGAGATCTTTCTGAACTCTCGAAATGTCGATATTCGCAATAAAAATGTGTGATTGGAATATTTGCGCTCAACCAAGCCAAAGAAGGGTTTACAAACTCATATTATAAAACCATTGAAAGGTGAAAGACCAATGTGGCTCCGGAGACAGAAGAGGGTTTAGTGCCACTCGCACTCGTTTGTTCTATTGTGCTGATGAAAATAGAAGCTTGGTGCGGCGAACTGTTGTTTTCAATGGAATAAAATATTTGTCCGGCTTCATTGTCTCATAATCTGTCTCTTCAGTGCCGTCAATGTGGTTTGAAGCAGCACTTGCTGAGTCAGTGACTCTCGTCTACAAAGCAGGGAGGAGTGGGAACGTTGCTGTTCTGCCAGGCAGGGGGAGTTAGCCTCTTCAGACCGCACAATCATTGTCTTTCATCTGGATGGCAGAGATACTTCAGAGCTGGTTGGGGTCCACAGACCAACTCTACTCTACATTGGTGGATGTTCTCACACCTATATAACTATTTTCAGGTATTAAACAATTTAAACTCCTTTGTCTTATCCATGGTATTGGTCTAAAAGTTGGACCTTGTGTAGATGTCTGAAGGTACCAAGATTGGCCTCAATCTTGAAGGTCATGTCAGGACCCACAGCAGAATCACAGTGGTCACTCAACTAATATTGAGACAGCAATGTTGGGGAACTGAATCATAAGTCAACAAGTAGAAGGACACCAAATCACCAATTATAAATATTATTGTATTTTCTGAGTGAATCCCTGGTGATCTTACTGTATAGCTCTCTGGTCCAGTCACTTCCTTTTATAGGACACAACATTGCAATTAGATGACATCTCTAACTATCCTGGAAATAGAGGACAAATCTGGAGACTACAATGGAGAATGAAGACTAGTGCTTTGCCTATCCTGGACAATTGAGGACAAGTCTGGGGACTACAATGGACAAAGAAGACTAGTGCTTTGCCTATCCTGGACAATTGAGGAAAAATCTGGGGACTACAATGGAGAAAGACTAGTGTTTTGCCCAACCTGGACAATATTGAGGACAAGCCTGGGGGCTACAATGGAAAAAGACAACTAGTAAATAACACCGTCATCTTCCCCATTTCTCAAGCTCGCTGCCTTGGTGTCACCTTGGACTCTGCACTCTCCTTTACTACCCACATACAGAACATCGCTAGATCCTGTTACTTCCATCTCCGCAACATCTCCAAGATCTGCCCCTTCCTCTCTCCAAAGACCACCAAAGTCCTGGTACACACTCTCATCATCTCCCGTCTGGACTACTGCATCATCATCCTCTCTGGTCTCCCTCTCACTAGACTATCACCTCTCCAGTCCACCATGAATGGTGCTGCTAGACTCATCTACTCCTCTAACTGCGCCTCATCTGCAAATCTCTACACTGGCTTCCAATTGTCCACAGAATTACATTTAAAGTCCTGTGCCTTGCTTTTAAATCTCTCCACACCTCTTGTCCTACTTACATTTCCAACTTGGTACACAAATACACCCCTAACCACCCCCTCTGCTCTTCCAGTGACCTACTAATGACATCCCCGCTCATAACATCATCACATGCGCGGCTTCAAGTCTTCTCTAGGGCTGCTCCTACTCTCTGGAACTCCCTCCCTCACCCCATTAGACTTGCTCCTACCTTTGCCACCTTCAAAAAAGCTCTAAAAACCCACCTTTTCAGCCTCTCCTACCCACCTTCTCATTCCTAACATCACCACCATGCGAGTCCCATCCCCCCCACCTATTGTATACTCTGTTCCCCAACCTATTAGATTGTAAGCCCGGGGGGGGGGGGGGGCAGGGTTCTCTATTCCTCCTGTGTCATAACCTGTTTCTGTGTGTACTATATTGTGTTGTATCTCCACTCTAATGTATTGTACAGCACTGCGTAATATGTTGGCTTTGCCCATCCTGGACAATGGAAGACCACTATGGGGCAGTTCATCAGGGTCCATGTGTACACAATGTGTTGGAAGGCTGATTGTAGTCTCACGCATTAGAGAATTGTCACTCCAACACAGAAGTTGTGATCACTGGCTTTTAAACTTGTATGGTCAACATTGAAACTTGGGTGGGTCAAATTCGGAATCCATTTTGGGCCAATTTGATATAACAACCAAGTAGGACGAGCTTGAGAATTGACCCCGGCATGGCTAGCCCTGACTTGCTCCTCAAGGCCCTAGAAGTGATTTTCTGATGTTCCTGTCGCTCATTGTGCGCCGTTAACTGGAAAAGTGTAAGAATTTTAAATAAGCGAGTGTAAACATTCCATTGTGGAGTGAAACAAAGCGGCAAATAAGAGGCGGAGGAAGACAAAGTGAAGAGAAATGAGATGGAGAGAACAAGGAGTAAAGGGAATTGAAAGCAGAATCACAGAACAATGCGATGAGCAGCGGGGACGAGGCGGGGGATCGGAACGGCGCGGCAGCGGCGGCAGTGACAGATACGTCCGGGAGACAAGTGGCTCTCTCATGGTACAGGTGGAGGAGAAATCATTTTCACGGCTTTGTCATCTCCTAACCGGCATTCTTCTGTTTCTGAACAAATCTCGCTAATGAGATTTTTGTGCTTTAGCGAGGCGGCGGAATGCTAAGATTTCGTGGAATGTTAGGCGGCGAGCAAAGTTTTGCCATCGCCCATAGCAACCAGAATGCACCATTGGAAACTTAGGGAGACAGCGCGTCAGCAATGAGTGGAAGCACCCATAGAGAATGCATTGGAGCGTCCTAGAAGTGTGCCTCTAGCTCAGGCATGGGCAAACTTAAGCCCCGGGGCCATATACGGCCCTTTAGTATTTTAATCCGGCCCTTGGTGTCAAGGCACTCTGGCTCCCCTCCGCTCATTCCGTGCAATAAGTGGAGATAATGGTCTGCTAGAGGCGGTAGTTTGCTTAGATTTGTTCACCCAGGCTGGACGTCCCTTACAGTCACTTGGTCTGGCCCTTTGTCAAATTTAAAAACCCATTGCGGCCCATGAGTTAAAAAGTTTGCCCACCCCTGCTCTAGCTAGAAACACGTCTTCTAGACGCATATCCCATGTGATACTTTGAAAGGGGACCCAATGGAACAGTCATGTTGGTTCCGAAGCTTTAAAGTAATCTTGCTCGAAGAGAGGGTGGATGTGTTCGATACCTGAACAATCGATCTCCACGAACGTGTACCGCCATCGATTGTCTGGGAATCAAACTCAACGTCGACCTGAGTAAGGGGACCCTCAAGGTAGGCATACACGGCTCGATTTTGCATTCAATTCCTGAACGATCGATTACCGTGCGAGCCAAACAGGGATCCGACATGTTGGTAAATCCCCGTTCTATCCTCATTACTTTTGATGGGGACCAAGAGTCCCCATCCAAAGTGTTTGCCAGGGATCGATTCCCCAAGGTGGTGGGCATCAATTCCCTGAACGATCATGGTGCGATCTATTGCCGATTCTTATGGCACCACGTTGCGATCAATGGTCGCGGAGAATTTCGAGCTGTGTATGGTCACCTTTAGTCTACAGAACACTGCCACCGCCTAATTCCACTACAAACCAATTGTGTTTTTGAGAATCCTTCTCCAACGTACCTAAAACCTCTCATCCAATTTAACAATGACCATGGAGGTTTAAAATGCTAATTTGTGATAGGCAGGTTGGTATACAGTCTTCCTAACCCACCGGGGAGTGGGGGGGGGGGTTGTATCTGGATTTTCTTTTAATGAGTCCAGAACAGTGACATCTGACGCCCCTCCCGTCTCACATTAATAAAGACATTTCTTTTTCAAAGTGTCTGTGACTGTCAGAAGTCTCATCCGGGTAATCTATATTCCTCGTTAGGAAGTTGTGGGGCTGGGTGATGGAAATGTAAAGGGATTCGGCTTGCCATACATACATACATATGGAACTATTTCAAACAGACATTTCTATACATAGCATGGAAAGGTGAGTCACCGTTCCCAGTGGTGAATGTATTAGAAATGAAGGTGCGGAGGGCAGGAGCTGGGAGGAAGGGACATCTTCCACTATAGAATTAGCAATGATAATATGAAGGGGGTGTAGGTGCTTAATATTAAGTTGTCATGCTGATCCAGTGGTTTCAATATCAGGTCACACAGTTAAAAAAATACATAAGTTACAGTCCATGACAACCTAGGCTGGTAGAAAAAGGGGTGAATGATAGTTGGAGTCTTTGGTGGTGCCTTGCTCATCCTGAATAATGGCCAGTGATGTGCCGCACTTGGACAATGGAACAACTCTGGGGGCTACAATGGAGAATAAAGACTAGTGCTTGGGGGACAACTACGGAGGCTTCAATAGAGAATGGAGCCTTCAATAAAGAGTGGATCCTTCAATAGAGAATGGAGCCTTCAGTAGAGAATGGAGCCTTCAGTAGAGAATGGGGCCATCAGTAGAGAATGGAGCCTTCAGTAGAAAATGGAGCCTTCAGTAGAAAATGGAGCCTTCA
>CM070042.1:55463340-55475103 GCA_036250615.1 Ptychadena robeensis
AGATAGATAGATAGATAGATAGATAGATAGATAGATAGATTTGAGATAGATGGATAGATAGATTTGAGATAGATATGGGATAGATAGATTTGAGATAGATATGGGATAGATGGATAGATATGGGATGGATGGATAGATAGGTAGATAGATAGAACTGTGTCGATAGCTGTTGACAGTAGATAGAGAGATGAGCTCATCACTGTGCTGCTTCTTGGTTTACTGTCCAGTCCCAGGCAGGGGGCACGTCTATGAAAGCCTTGGAATGTATTTGACTACCCGGAAGACCGAGGACATCTAGTGGAGCAAAAGAAAAACTGCAGGGCAAAGTTCTGGATTAAAGTTCTTCTTTTCAGGTTTTTTTCCCCTTTATTTCATCTTTCGTTGGATTTGTATGTTTTAAAATTATTTTTACATGAGGTGCCACAGAATTCAATCGCTTTAAATACGATTTTGTTTTCTATTCATTCAAAAAACTCTTTTACAAAAGGAAAATCTTCCTTGGTGGAATTTGGGTCGGTGGTGAGGGGTTAACGCACTGTGCGCTCGTCGCCTCTTAGAGGTCTGAGTGGCGGCTTTTGCTGCGTAACAGACCCGCACTGACAGGGAAGCAGTGTTATTTTAATGGATTTGTCCTGTTCTCTCTCTCTTCCACCCCCCCTCCTATGTGCCCTCCCCCCAGCGCCCCATTAATGAACACAATTTGTCCTCCGCATGGGGAAGCGAGGCAAGGATGAGTTTCTTGGCAGGCGACGCACATTTAGGCAGAGGACTGGGTACCTGCCACTTCCAAACTACATCTGTACCCAAGCCAAGAACTCAGCCACTTTGGAAGGATAAAAGAAAATTGGGTGGGGCAGGGGGAGGCGCGAGGGTACCAGACTTTCCTCTATGGAAAAAATATAGATGCCATTTTACTTAATTTTATGTAAGTGAGATACACAGGTGGGGGGGTGCAAATCATAAATCCCCACCTTGTGAATGGTACAGTCAGCTTCCATAGATGCTGTATGCTGATGTGTATGCTGTATATTGGTGGAGGTCTGGCTCAGTAAATAGTCCTGCCTCGGGTCACCCAGACACTTTACATGACACTTTTCTATCCCTTGGTCATGTCGTCTCTTTCCGTTCCTGCAGCACCTCCCTGGGATCTCTGGCTACACATATCCATGCATCCTCAGCATTTCTTTTGCCGTGTATGCTCAGCATCCCTTTATCTTTGCATCCTTAGCAACCCTTTACCTTTGCATCCTCAGCAACCCTTTATTTTTGCATCCTCAGCATCCCTTTAGTCGTAGAGGGAGATTAATGTTTGCAGTGTGTCCATGGCTGAGAAAAGACAAATAAAACAGTAGTATGTGACCGCCCTCTGCCCCACAGTGTATGTATATACATATTTTTCACACTATAAGATGCACCGCATAGTTTTGGAGAGAAAATTAGAAAAAAGAAAAAAATAATATCAGATACACAGCCATTCACATATCAAGTGAATATGCAGAATGTTCCAGCAAAGTAGGCAGGTCTTGTCCATGCAGTATTCACTCTATATTCCTCCAGACACATCAAAAGGCCAGTGCCAGGAGGGAGGTCTTCGTTTCAGCAGTGTGCAGGGCTGAAACTTTGTTATGTGTCTATGGTACCCATTCTCTGAACACACTGACCAACCTATGTTATATTCTCTGAACACACTGACCAGCTTATATTTTACAATCTGCCACTAACAACTTGCCCATGAGCAGCTTTTTACATATAGGAGGAGATAAGTGTCACAAAATGTATTTATTGCAATGCAGAATGTTAATGTAAATACACAACTCATGCTGTCTAATTGTAAAATGTGTCTCTCCATAAGTTGGTCAGTGAGTTTAGAGCATGGGTACTGCTAGTGCTATTGCAGCTGATATCTCCTTCTTGGCAGTGGCTTTTTGTCTTGGCTAGAGGGAAAGGAGCAAATTGCAGCCTCATGGGATGCACAGCTATTGCTTCCAGGGTGATTGGGACAAAAAATAATGTTTTTTGTTCCATATGTGGACCATAAGATGCACTTTTTTTATTGATAGTGGTTTATCGTCTGAAAAATACGATATATATATACATGCAACATAGCCATACAATAAAACCCCTGTATTACACATAATGCCATACATACCACTATTGTCACAGATCTCAGCAGGACTAGAGAATCTGTGTCTGCTGTAGCAGCTTCCAGCACTAAGAACCTTCCTTGACAGCAGGGGTTAAGTTTCCAGCCCTGGAGCTCCCTCTGCTGGATGCTATTGATCTGCATTACCGATCAGCTGCTCCACCCTCCTGGCCTTTATAAGGATGCCTGAGGTGACAAGAAGTCACCTGATCTTTGGGTCTTATATGTGTCTGCTACCAGCCTCATTTGTTAACCTGACATCCCGGTTCCTGACCCTCCGCTTGTTCCTCGGACTACTCTTACTCCTTAATCCTCTACAGTTCATCTCGGTACCTCTCCTGATTCCCCATCTTCGGTCTCTCGGCTTGTTCATCAGACTTCTCCCAATGCCTGGCACTACGTATTGGTTATCCCTTCAGCCTCCATCTTGCACAGGTGCTTTCTGGGGACTGCAACCTGGGGATTACCTGCAGCCAATTCTAAATCCCTTTGCGGGGAGCTCTGGTTAATACCAGGCGGTCCCTTAGACTCTGCGCCCTGGATTGCACCCCTGCCAACCGTGCAAGTTGGTCCAGTGGGTCCACACCTGTGAATCACCGGTGTCACTGTTGCTCTGGTGTCACCCGACGTGACAACTATGAGGTGGCACCATGGGTTTCAAGCATCAAGTGACACCAAAGTGCTGCTGTAAGCTTCAGTTTTACTACATGTCCATCTAAAACTACATTGTGTATAGGGTGACAACGTTATAAAGTGTCGAAAAGGATCTACGTTTTTTCCAATGTTTGGAATGGACAATGGCGCACACAAGATAGAAGTACACATATTGTGTCTCTTACAATGTATTTAAATATTTGTGCGCACAGATTTAGTGTTAGTAGACAACATTATACATCATTTTTTATTTTGCCCATGTTTCCACTTTGTTTTCCCTGCACAGAACATGACTTCTGGGCCTGGGATCTAGATAAGGGGAAGAATGGTGTCTATAGAAAGCAGTATAGGGCGGCTCCTGTGTCTGTTCCGTAGCTGGGACGGCACGTTTCAGGGGTCAGGGCTGAGGAGGATAAATTATACGGTGCACATAGACCAGAATAGGTCCCATAAACACCACTGTGAGTGACGTCACTCCGTCTGCCTTCTCCTTTACATCTCTGTGCCGGTCTTATAATTAAAGGGTCTGAAAATAAAATGCGGCTTCACTTCTATAAACAGACGGCCTGATATACAGAAGAGAAACAAAGCGATATATGGTATCAGGACATTTCTACAATATGAAGTCAGAAGATTCAACTTTTGAAATCCACATAACTGGAGATCCTGCCATCTGACAATTCTCTGTCACCCAACTGTCCCCATGCATTGTCACTTGGTCAGGCTATGAAGATGTGGTCTACTGATAATCATGATGAATCCTGTCCTAGGAAGTACCAAGGAGCCATTGCTGCAAAGGGGATTCCAGCCGATCAGAATCACCCAATTATAATTCATATAAAATATATTTGAAGTGTATTATACAACAGAACACCCCATCTATTTTGATTCCAGATATGATGAGATTGATTGGTCATCCAGCTGTGTAGAGCTAGAGATGGACAATGCAATGCAGAGATGTCCACATTAGTATGTAAATATATGCAAATTGTATGCAGACTGAAACTGAGCCAATCAGGCACAGCAGCTGCTTTATTTGATTGACAGTTTGCATAAATTTACATGCTAATGTGGAAATTTTGTCATTGACCATCTCTACTTTGAATTGAGTAGATGGGACTACATACCGTGTGTCTTCCACCATAGGTGGAATAGGTTGGGGACACTTTAGGTCTCGGTGTTCCACCAAGTTGTGATGGTTGGGTCTGCTTTGTCTTGGGATGCCATTCACCTCAAAGGACCCAAAGTTGCCTTCAAGCTGCTTTGGCACTTTTCAATAAATTGATATTGGTCACCAAACAACTAACCACCAATTCTGGTCACCATCATGGTCAAGTTTGCTCCTTTTGAGCTAAAATCCCCAAATGTTTTACCCAAGCAGGTTTCAGTGGGTTGTGGTTTGTGTTTGTGGGCACCTCTAGGATCTCTACCTTAGTTTGGTTTCTGGAATCTCCTAAACTTTGATTTAAGGCCATAATTCCATCCAGAGTATAGAGCTCTGAGTTTGAGAAATGTATGATGTGACAGGAGAGAAGAAGACAGTTGGGGGAGAATGTCAGGCAGCTGTCACAACGCCTTGTCTGTTACTGTCCTGTAATCCTTTCAGACGGGAAGTCTGCAATGTCACAGGGTCTAGGTCACACTCGGTCACCGACCTATTCATCCCCGTGATCAATTACCTCCACACGAGCAGAATCCTGAATATGACAGCGCCAAGTTAAAGGGCCGGCAGCATTGTGACATTTTCCTTTCTTGTATCTGTCATAAAACCTGAAGTCTGCCACTGATTATTGTTTCTGTGGAAAGCCCAGGCCAACCAAATCCCTCCCCCACCTCTGATGTCCAAACACCACATCAAGGCCATAAATGGTGGCCACAGAAGCTAATGATTCCTTTCAAAGTCAAATGTTACCAATAAAATAATCATAAATTGTGATTCGGGTCCTGAAGTACATGTTGAAACAATCCAAACTAGGATCTGCCGACTAGAGGTCCAACCGCACAACCCCTCCTCAGAAGATAACAGGACCTGTTGGGACGCCGTACCTGAGAGGTCTCCTGAATCTCAACTGCACAATATCTGTCCCTCGGGGAGCCTTTTCTTGTCTGGCTGTAGTGACCTTTACAAATTCTGACACTGAACCTTAAAATTAAAGATTAAATGTTGTCCTGAATAATGAACAAGTTTGATGGTGGTGGGGGTACTGATGCTCCTAGAACATTGCCATCTCCACCAGAAGCCAAGACTTTCCACCCTCTGACCCTCCTGAGACTTGACAATGTGCATAGCCTCAGCCGTCTTCCTTTCCCATTCATTGGGGTGTGTGGCTGTCCTCTGACATGTCATATACACCCCAGATACACCTTGATCCATCTCCATACTCTGAGACCTTACCAGGTACCTCAGGCTCATGCTCCAGCCCTGAATGTGGTGCTTCAATCTGATCTTCCATATTGCACACTTCCATAGATTGTCAAATTTTCTTACAGAACTTGTGAGCTGCAGCATGTCAGATGGAACCCATTTCATTTCCTGGATGGTGGACATCAACCATCATCCTAATCTTTCCTCTTTATGTTGCCTCTTGCCCTTCCCTTTCATCCATCCATCATCATCATCATTCATCATCCTACTTTTTCCTTGTGAGGGTCCCATACTCTTCCCTTTTTTCTATCATTCATCACCCTTACCTCTTCCTCCTGAGGCTGTCTCTTGCCCTTCACTTGCATTCATCCTTCATCATCTATCATCATCCTACCCTTTCCTCCTAAGGTGGCCCCTTGCCCTTCTCTTTCATCTATCCTCATCTCACCATTTTCATCTCAGGTGATCCCTTGCCATACTCTTTCATCTATCATCATCCTCCCCAGGCTGTCTCTTGCTCTTGCCTTTCATTCATCCTTCAACATCTGTCATCATCATCCCACCTTTTCCCCCTAATGTTGTCCCTTGCCCTTCACTTTAATCTATCATTATCATCATACCCAGGTTGTCTCTTGCCCTTCTCTTTCATCCATCATCCATCATCATCCTACCCTTTCCTCCTAAAGCTGTCTCTTGCACTTCCCTTTTAATCATACTCCATCATCTGTCATCATCCTACCCTTTCATTCATCATCATCATCATCATCCCCCCACCTTTTCCTCCTCAGGATGACCTTTGCCCTTCCCTTTCATCCATAATTTGTCATTAATTATCAACCTATCCATTTCTCTTCTGGCCTCTTGTCCTTCCTTATTATACAACCTTCATCATCTATCATCACTACACTTTCTTCCTGGCACTGTCTCTTACCCTTCCCTTTCATCCATCATCATCCCACCTTTTCCTCCTCAGACTGTCTCTTGCCCTTCTCTTTCATTCATTCATCCTTCATAACCCATCATCAAACTACCCTTTCCTCCCTAGACTGTTTCTTGTCCTCCCTAGATTCATCCATCATTGATCATCATCCTATCCTTTCCTCACAGACTGTTTCTTGCCCTTCTCTTTCATCCATCATTGATCATCATCCTACCCTTTCCTCCTGAAATTGTCTCTTGCCCTTCAGTTTTATTCATCTGTCATCATCCTTCCATTTCCTCCCCAGGCTCTCTTGCCCTTCCCTTTATTCATCATCTACTGTAATCATCATCCCATCTTTTCCTCCTCAGGTTGTCCCATCCCCTTCCCTTTCATCCATCATTATCATCCTACCATTTCCTCCTCAGGTTGTCTCCTTTTGCCTGTCCATTATCAACTATCATCCTTTCCACCCCAGGCTGTCTCTAACCCTTCCCTTGTATCCATCATCATCATTATTATCATCCTACCCTTGTATCATTATCCTACACTGTCTTCCTGGCACTGCCACTTCCCTTCCATCCATCATCATCCCTACCCTTTTCTTCCCCATTATAATTCCTACCCTGTCCTTTCAGCCATTGGACTTCAGTCCTTTCACACAGGTGGGTGTCACTGTGGGTGGTCTCCTTCAATCTAATCCTGGAAATAATATAACATTGGTTGGTACGTGAGCTGAAATGTTGAAGGCACTGTGGACACCTTTGGTCCTCCTGGAGAGGTAAAGCTGCCCATATGCCAGGAAACTCATGCTGGCATTCATGGGGTGGTGGAGCCCTCGTTAGACCCTCATTTTATACGATCAGTTACACCAGGAAGATGAAAGTTTCCATCCTTCTACTTCCTGTAGCAATGAAGTAGTTTCCCGTCAGTCTTATTTATTACTTCCTAAATCCGCCGCACGTTAAAGACTGTCTAAACATTTACTATAGGAATTATGACTTTTTTTTAGGTGCTTTATTATCCGTCTCGTTTGCCGGTGGCGTTGCATGCAAATGAGACGCAGAACATTTTTCAAGCGTCGTAGTAAAAACGTCGGAGCCACCGGAGCTTCCGGGAGCGCAATTAAAAGATAATTAGAAAACTTAATTTCTGTCATTAACATGCAGCTATGTAAACACATCCTTATTCAACCCTGCGAAGGGAGTCCTTTGTCAAAAATAAACGGTTTCCAAAAAAAAAAGCTAACTTCCATATTTAAGGCAAAAGACCTCCTTTTTGTGTAGTTCCTCTACAAACATGCAGCGACCCGACATAAGTTGGCTCCATGAGCTTCCTGTAATGAAGACCAGTCAATACCATTCTGACTGGTCTGGTCTCTGCCCCTTTCTGTAAAAAAAGTTGTATGTGTCCGGAGTTCACCAATGTTCCATCATTGGTATCAGTGGGAGGAATAGTGTCCCATCATTGGTGTCAGTGGGAGGACCAATGAGGGGACTATTCCTCCCCATCACATCGACCCCAAGATGGGAACCCTATTCTCCCCACTGACACCCCAATGATGGGACACACTATTCTCCCCGTACTGGACACAATTGATGGGGACACTAGTCCTCCCACTGCCACCATTCATAGGCCACAATCATTCACCAGTGGACGATGGTAATGACCCCTGCTGGGTCACGTTTCATCCATAAGGGGGAATGAATTTCCTACTCCCACCTTGACCTTAATTGGACTGGAAGGACATATTTATTAAGTCTGGAGATATATACATCAACCAATAACAATTCTACTCACCCCCACACACCCTGAGCTGAATGATCTAAACTAAAAAAAAAAAAATGATTGGCCACCTTCAAGTAAGCGCAACCAGTTAAGCGCCAGTCGGGTAATAAGTATGCCTAATCTCTCCAGCTGTAGGGTCTGTCCTAGGACAGCCGCCCACTATTGCGGCCATGCGAAACCCTTTAGGAGACTGGCCGCAAATTTTCTTCAAGAAGAAAAGAGTTTGAATATAATCAATGTTACGTGCGCAAAACTCATTTCAAATTAATATTAGTGCAAGCAAAATTAAGTAGAGCAAAACAAAACCATCCCCCGGGGGAAATTTTTCGGATTTGTTTTGGCTAATAACGAAGTCAGGAAAATTGCATAATCACAAACAGAATTGTTGACAGATCAAACTAACCAGTTTGCAAAAGTAAATAAAATAAATGATTGCTGGTGTTCGTGACGGCGGGACCGGCGTCGGTTTGGTGTGGTTGACCTCGATTGGCCACAAAATATTCTGTGTGTTTGGTAGCCAATCTGCGACTTTCAAGCTGAGAAGTGCCCTCTTGTCGAAGACAGGTAAAGCTGAAGCCCGCCACGACTTTATTTTTGGCTGTTACCTCAAATACCCTCACCCCCAAACAACAAGGGCTCCCCCTGCTGGCACCAAAGACCTACACACTCATTTATTGCCTTGTAAAAATAAATGTGGCCTGCTGGAGGGGGTGGGCTGGCACAGTGGTCCTGCCCCACTACTGACTCTAAACTGAAAGTGGAGAAACCAGACAATCTTTAATCCATTCTTTTCATACCAACAACTTGGGACAAAACATTTCTCTTACTGGACACCAATGATGGGGCCCACTATTCCCCACTGACACCAATTGATGGGGCACTATTCCTCCACTGGACACCCAATTGATGGGAACTCTCCTCCCACTGACACACAATGATGCGGACCAACTATTCCTCCCACTGACACCAATGACTGAGACACTATTTCTCCCACTGAAACCAATGAGTGACACTATTTCCCCTCTGACAACAATGATGAGACACTATTCCCCCACTGACACCAAGATGTGACACTATTCCTCCCACTGACACCAATGAGGACACTATTCCTCCCACTGACCACCAATAATGGGACACCTATTCCTCCCACTGACACCAATGATGGTACACTATTCATCCCAATGACACCAATGATGGGGCACTATTTCATCCCACCACGCCACCAACCCCCAAGACTGGGGCACATTCCTCCCCATGACACCAATGATGGGGCACCATTCTCCATTGATACCACTGATGGGAAAACTATTCCTCCAATGATTACTAATGATGGGACACTATTCCTCCCACTGACCACCAGTGAGGGACAATATTACCCCAACTGATACCCAAAGATGGGGGCACTATTCACCCCCACTGGAAACCAATAAGGGGACACTATTCCTCCCATGACACCAATGATGGGGACCCACTATTCCTCCATGACACCCAATGATGGGCACTATTCCTCCCCACCTGACCCCAATGAAAAGGGGCACACCCTACCTTCATTGATACAATGATGGGCATAGTCCTCCCACTGACACCAATGATGGGAAACTATTTATCCATGATACCAATGATGGGAAACTTTCCTCCCACTGACACCAATGAGGGGACATCTTCCCCCCAATGTACCACTGATGGGACACACACACACCCCACTGACACCAATGATGGGAACACTATTCACCACTGATACCATGAGGGGCCCATATTCCTCCCAATGACAACACTGAGGGGACACTATTCCCCCAATGTACCAATGATGGGGACACTCTTCCTCCCACTGTCACCAATGATGGGGACACTATTCCCCCCACTGATACTAATGATGGCGGACACTAATTTCCCCCCACTGGATAATAATAACTGGGGCATATCCTCCACTGTGTACCAATGATTGGGACCACTATTCCTCCCACTGAAACCAATGAGGGGACCCACCTATCCCCACCTGGAACCCAATGATGAGCACTATTCCTCCCACTGTTACCATGCTGGACACTATTCCCCCACCTGATACTAATGATGGGACAATATTCTCCCACTGACACCAATGATGGGACCACTATTTTCTCCCACTGACCACCAATGATGGGACACTATTCCTCCCACTGACACCAATGATGGGACACTATTCCTCCCCATGACACCCAATGATGGGACCACTATTCCTCCCACTGCCACCAATGATGGGGCACTATTACCCCACTGATACTAATGATGGGCACTCTTCCCCCCTGATACTAATGACTTGGGGCAATATTCTCCCACTGATACCAATGATGGGACACTATTTCCTCCCACTGACACCCATGATGGGCACTATTCCCCCCCACCTGACACCAATGATGGGACCCCCTATTCCTCCACTGACCACCAAGATGAGACATATTCCCCCACTGATACTAATGTGGGACACTATTTCTCCAATGACACCAATGATGGGAAAACTATTCTCCCACCTGACCCCAATGATGGGGCACTATCCTCCCACTGACACCCAATGAGAGGGCACTATTACTCCAACTGATACCAATGTGGGACACTATTTCTCCCACTGACACCAATGATGGGCCATATTTCCTCCCACTGACACAATGATGGGGCACTATTCCACACGAACCAATGATGGGACACTATTCTCCCACTGGACACCAATGCGGAGACATATTCCCCCACGGATATAATGTGGGGACTATTCCTCACACACTGATACCAATGATGGGACCCCTATTTTCTCCCACTGACAACCAATGAGGGACACTTATTCCTCCCACTGATACAATGATGGGACATTTCCTCCCATGACCCAATGCCGAGCGGCAACCCACCCCTCCCCACTTTCTCCCCACTGACCCCAAGACTGGAGAAATCGTTTGTTTGTCCCATCATCGGTGTCGTGGGGGCACCAGTGGCCCATCATTGGAGATCAGTGGGAGGAATAGTGTCCCATCATTGGTGTCACTGGGAAGAAAAGTGCTCCCATCATTGGTATCAGTGGGAGGATAGTGCCCAATCATTAGTAATCAGTGGCGCGGAATCGTGTCCCTCATCATTGGTGTAGTGGGAGGGAATAGTGGTCCATTTTGGTATCAGTGGGGGCCACACCACGGTGCCCCATCATTGGTGTCAGTGGGAGGTAATAGTGCCCATCATGGTGTCAGTGGAGGAATAGTGTCCCATCATTGGAATCAGTTGAGGAATAGGGCCCCATCACTTGGGTTCCGTGGGAGGATAGTGCCCATCATGGGTACTAACTGATGGGGGCCTATTCCTCCACTGATACACACTGATGCGGACACTATTTCTCCACTGACAGACTGGGACACTATTCCCCCCACTGATACCCAAGATGGGGACATTAGTCCTTCCCACTGACACCAATGAGGGACCCTATTTCTTTTTTTTTTCCCACTGACACCAATGATGGGGACATATTCCCCCACTGTACACTGATGGGACACTATTCCTCCCACTGAACCAATGATGGGACACCTATTCGCCCACTACACCAATGAGGGACACCTATTCTCCCACTGACACCAATGATGGGACCCTATTCCTCCACTGACACAATGATGGGAAACTATCCTCCACCACCCCTGACACCAATGATGATGACACTATTCCTCCCCTGACACCAATGATGGGACACTATTCCTCACCTGACACCAATGATGGGACATATTCCTCCCACTGGACACCAATGATGAGATCACTATCCTCCCATGACACCATGATGGGACACTATCCTCCCACTGACCACCAATGATGGGAACACTATTCCGTCCCAAGCGACACCCATGAGGGGACATATTCCTCCCACTGCACCATGATGGGACCTGGGAC
>CM070042.1:55501726-55531225 GCA_036250615.1 Ptychadena robeensis
ACATTGAACACATTTTATAAGTGGACAGAAACTTGTAAATAACTCATGAAGGAATAAAGTAATGTTAAACCCAAGCACACCATTGTTTTTCTTGTGAAATTCCCAATAAGATTGATGTGTCACAAGACCCTCTTCTTATTCAAAATGGCCGCCATGGCCACCACCCATCTTGAAAAGTTTCCCCCCTCACATAAAAAGTTAATATCACCAACCATTCCCATTTTATTAAGGTGTATCCATATAATTGGCCCACCCTGTAGATTGCTGCACATACCCGAGAATAGGAGCATATAGCCTTTATAAGCAGTATAGGTTGAAAATGTCATGTGCGGCCCTTTGTGATGCTGAGGGCCGCACTTGTGGCCTTCCATATCAACTCAGTTGCCCACCACTGACATAGCTTGACCTTTTCATATTTATGAACAAGAACATTGTTGCCAACACATCTACTTTACTTTTATGATCATCATATAGAGTATTTCCGCCGATATTGCCCCCCACATTTTTTGAGAGGGGGGGGGATTTAATACCCTGGACACAGCACACTGCCACCCAGGCCAAGAGGGCGCCCCACAGCGCAGACACATGTGAAGGCTACAGGCTTTGAAATCAAATTCCAGCCCACGACCATTAACCGCCCTTGCGAGAAGCGTGACGAATAATAACATTTCTACAAGTTATATTATTTTCAGAACCGCTGAATGCCACTTCTGACAATTAATCTTTTTTTTTTTACTCTTTTCAGATCCGAGCGCCACTCGCTTTCAAAGACGAAAAAAAAAGAAAAAAGTGACATTTGCAGGAATGTCGGACGGAATAAAAATACGAGACGGCGAGAGGCAGGGCGCGGGGGGTGTCAGCCAGAGAGCAAACCTGAGAAGTATTTATTCTCCCCAAGTCCCTAACATTTACCGCGCGCGCTCTTAAATCAGGGGTAGAAGCGGTCAGGGCGACGACATGAAATACCGGCGAGCGCATAATGATGCCTAATGCTTTGTTTGATGGGAATGTGTGGCGTCTGTGCATATTTTCTTGTCATGTTTCTATGTTTTTCTACATTTCAGAATTAGTAGATTACATTGTTGTGAGGTTCTACTTCTGCTGCAATAGTCGTGTTGTTGAGTTCCATAGCTCAATCTGAAATTCGCATATAGGCGTTTGAAGTCACCCATGACACGCAGCTACAGCACTGATTAAGTATTAAAGGGGGTATTAACCTACTCGACTCATTTCATATGGGCAGTCATGTGCCATAGAGACGTCCATGTAGTATAAGCAATGAGGGCAATCAGAATGTACAATAACACTGTCACAGAGCTCCACAGGGCGAGGGGATCTGTGTCTGCAGCTTCTGCATTGCCTGCATCTAGCTCCTAATACCTTCCTTGCCTCAGAGGGTTAACTCTCCTGCAGCAGAGCTCCCTCTGCTGGACACCTGTGATGCTCCTTACCTTGTCAGCTGCTCCTCCCTCCTGCCCTATGTAAGAGAGTCTCAGGAACCAGGTAGGTGCCTGGACAATAGGTCTCATCTGTTTACCTCCAGCCTCCTTGCTTGTTGACTTCCTGATTCCAGACTCTCTGCTCGTCCAATGGATTCTCCCTACCTATTGATCCTCTGCACTTCGTTCCAGTACCTCCTCTGTCTTTCCGGCTCCAGACCCTCGGCTCGTCTCACGGACTCCGCTTATCTCTACCCTCCTGGAACTGCATTTTGGTATATCAACGGCTGCCAACTTGCAAGGGT
This sequence comes from Ptychadena robeensis, assembly GCA_036250615.1. NCBI lineage: Eukaryota > Metazoa > Chordata > Amphibia > Anura > Ptychadenidae > Ptychadena > Ptychadena robeensis. Next base: position 55,503,471 of record CM070042.1, read on the forward strand.
GCATCCAGGAACCGCAACCTGGGGTTGGTCTGCAGCAAAGCCCATCAGCCCTTGCAGGCTGCTCTGGTGAACACCAGACAGTCCCTTAGACTCTGAGCCCCGGATTGCACCTTTGCCAACTGTGCAAGTTGGTCCAGTGGGTCCAAACCCTTGAATATCTGGTGTCCATCACTCACACATGGGCTGCATTTGTTTCCCAAACAGTTGATCGCCGCGACAGCGATCAATCGTTCGGGAATCAAACACAAAATCGACTCGTATATGGCCAGCTTAAGGGGTTGGGGAACAGAGTATACAATAGGTGGTCCCCCAGTCTCCTGGCATAGTAATTTAGGTTTGAGAAGATGGATAGGCCAGACTGAAGAGGTTTTTTTTCTAAAGTGGGAGCAAGTCTAATGGGGCGAGGGAAAGAGTTCCAGAGATTAGGGGCGGCCCTAGAGAAGTCCTGAAGTCATATCTGTGAAGCAGTTATGAGCGGGGAGTAGGTAACTGAAGGAGCAGATGGGGTGGTTAAGCATTACCGTGACATCGTACCGAAACGCCTTGTATCCGAATCATCCCGCATTACTCGCCTCCTCCTCTTTCATAGGGGCTGCAGTTCACATCTTTATGTCGAGACACGAGCGGCCCGCCATGATCACAGCGATCCGTTTATGGGTATTTAATCATGACAATGAAGTTTTATGAAGATGTGATTAAACCGAAGAACTATGAAAGCCGGGAGGTCTGCGACGAGTGAATTACTGACTCCGCGGAAGGAAAGTGCACCGAGTGGCTGATGACAAGGCCTGAAAGGAAAATACGTTTGATAGATGACATTTCGCGGCGCCCTACTTTGCTTTTGTTCAATTATTACACTCGTGCGGCGCGTCGAATCGCCAGTTCAGCAGAAAAAAAAAATTTGCTGCAAATTCCCGATTCTGTTGGGTAACCTCGCCCTAAACGTGGCAGGAGAGCGTTTCCAGCGCATCCGACGCACATTTCCCGCTCTAGTTACCGTAACCTTCGACATTCCGGCGCCTTCCAGGCTTTCGCCCCGTGTTTCCTTTTTAAGAACTGGCTGCGCTTTTATTTTTATTTTTTTATAAGTGAGCGCCAAGTGTGCGGAAAATATTAAAAGGAAAAGTTATATGATGAATAATGCAAAGAAGTGAAATCTACATTAAATGTTACTCACGGCCATACACAGAGAGGCCTACTGGGTGGCTTCCCCTGGCTCCGGGCAAACAAGTACGACGCAGACCATTTATAGCTATACCAATGGACGGGGGGTGTTCTCCCCACTAAAGGAGTGTTTTAAATATACCAGATTTCGTGCACACTGAACACACTGGAATATAAGACCCACCCCTGTATACAGCATATGTATAATGCTGATTCTTTTCTCCTTTCTGCTTTAATCACTCCCTGCTCTCGCTCCTCCTAAGTGTCAATAGATGGCACCGAGGAGAAGGGAGGGGGTGAGCAGGGAGTGATAAGGGCACAGAAACACAGCTGCCACCAGTCTCAAGCGCACCATTGTTTTTCTTGTGAAATTCTCAATAAGTTTGATGTGTCACATGACCCTCTTCTTATTCAAAATGGCCACCATGGCCACCACCCATCTGCCCCCTCACATATACTAATGTGCCACAAACAGGAAGTTAATATCACCAACCATTCCCATTTTATTAAGGTGTATCCATATAATTGGCCCACCCTGTATATTGCGGCACATAACCCAAGAATAGGGGCATATAGCCTTTATAAGCAGTATAGGTTGAAAATGTTATGTGCGGCCCTTTAGTGATGCTGAGGGCCGCACTTGTGGCCCTCCATATCAACTCAGTTGGCCACCACTGCTATAGCTTGACCTTTTCATATTTATGAATAAGAACATTGTTGCCAACACATCTACTTTACTTTTATGATCATCATATAGAGTATTTCTGCCGATATTGCCCCCCCACATTTTTTCGGGGGGTTATTTAATACCCTGGACACAGCCCGCTGCCACCCTGGCCACGAGGGCGCCCCACAGCGAAGACACATGTGAAGGCTACAGGCTTTGAAATCAAATTCCAGCCCACGACCATTAACCGCCCTTGCGAGAAGCGTGACGAATAATAACATTTCTACAAGTTATATTATTTTCAGAACCGCTGAATGCCACTTCTGACAATTAAACCTTTTTTTTTACTCTTTTCAGATCCGAGCGCCACTCGCTTTCAAAGACGAAAAAAAAAAGAAAAAAGTTACATTTGCAGGAATGTCTCTCAGTTCTTTGTCTCTCTCATCACAGCCTGTCCTCACCCCTCCCTTAGATGTGCCACCTATCTTTTCTTCCCTCCTCCGGATTGTCTATAGACAGCACCTAGGAGAAAGGAGGGGGCAAGCAGGGAGGCACTAGAGCGCAGAAACACAGCTGCCACCAGTGTCTCTCAGCTCTATGTCTCGCTCATCATGCCCTGCCCTCTTCCCTCCCTTAGATTTGCCATTCATCTTTTCTTCCCTCCTCCGGAGTGTATATAGAAGGCACCTAGGAGAAGCGAGGAGGCGAGCAGGGAGTGATTAAGAGCACAGAAACACAACTGCTTCCAGTGTCTCTCTGCTCCATGTCTCTCTCATCACGCCCTGCCCTCTCCCGTCCCTTAGATGTGCCATCTATATTTTTTCCCTTCGCCCACAGCACTTGGTGAAGCGAGGGGGCGAGCAGGGAGTGATTAGAGCGCAGAAACACAGCTGCCACCAGCGCCTCTCAGCTCTATGTCTCTCTCATCATGCCCTGCCCTCCCTTAGATGCACCATCTCTTTTTTTTCCTCTCTACTTTTCCTCCTCCTGAGTGCCTATAGACTGCACCTAAGAGAAGGGAGTGATAAGAGCACAGAAACACACAGTGCCAGCTGCCACCTGTGTCTCTTATCTCTGTGTCCCTCTCAAATCACTCCTGGCCCTTTCCCCTCCTTTCTCCTAGGTGCCATCTATAGGGAGAGGGAAAGCAGGGAGTGCTTAGAGCAGAGAGGAGAAAAGATAGACAGCACCTAGGAGGAGGAAGGGAGGGATGAAAGTGAGACACAGAGCTGAGAGACACTGGTGGCAGCTGTCAGCAGTCAGGTCTTCTCTGCTAATGCCCGGACAGTATTATGCCTATAAAAGTCGATAAGACTCACAGATATTTGGGGGAACGAATGTTTGTTATATTACAGAGCAAAAAAAAATGGAACAATGACTTGATATCATTGCCATGTTCAGACACTATGCAAGAACTTCTTGAAACATTGGATAAGAGGTAAATAATGGTCTTAGTTGCCTGGATGTTATGTCTGACACAGATCAGCCTCTGTTCATACAAGTTTATTAAGTTACAGTATAAATGACGGCATGGAGACAGAGGAAATGCTCCCTCCTGCCGCAGGAGACTGAATCTATCATCTCAGACTGGAATGGGGCTTATTATTGGCTTTTCACATTTTTTTAAAAATGTGTTAAATGTGTTCATAATTTTTTCAAAAGTTAAGGTAAAATAAATTTGGAATGGGAGGACGGGGATGGGGGAACAGGATGAGTTGGTTAAAGAGGGGAAAGCTTGACCACCAACGTTCCATTTAAAAGTTGTCTCATCCCGCCATGATATAGACGGCCCGGCGGTAGGAAGACTTGTGGCTGCGCACAGTAAACAGGGTGGAATGGCGGTAATGTGCGTCTATAGGGAGAAATTACCGAAGTCCAGGGATCACAGACCTCTGGATCTGGTAGGAGGATATAATGGACCGGATCAATAACAATTACCAATCACGCACAACTCGGCTAAGTATAAGTTACAAGGAAGAGTTGCTGCAGCTCAATTCCGCCTCAAACAATCTGAAATATTTATATCTCTGAAATATTCTGTATCAAAGAACACAGGGGAATCCCAGGGGGGGTGTATCTTCCTGTATCATCGGAACAAAAACTGAAAACCTGAATCAAATATCCTAAAAAACCGCAACGGACAACCTCTGCGCTGCAGATCAAGAAGATCAAGCGTTGCAAATGACCACCAAACAGAGTGACCCGGGGGAAGGACAGAGGGCCTGGCCCCCATTAATGGTTCCCTCCACTCCCCTCCGCCGCGGTGACCTCTTTGCCCACATGGGAGCTGCCCTCCTCCCCTCTCTCTCTGACAGTCCAGCAATTGCATTTCTCCATTAATTTAATTGGGGAGATGGATATAAAAGGGGGTTACCATGGCAACACTTCCTCCGGAGTCCAAGGCCTTTCGGTCCCCCCTCGCCACCATCGCCATCTTACAACTCCAGCACAATGATTAGCGCTAATGACTAAATTACTGAAAGCTGCAGATGTGAGGGAGATCAAAGTGCACGACACCTCTGTAATGGAGCGTATTACTGATCGCACAGAGGGGGTCCTCATAACCCAGAAGGGGGGATTCCAATGCTGTCCAAGTTCATCAACTTCAACTTAAAAAACTGTTGATTGTACGATGCTATAGAACCCAATATAAATCCCAATACACCCCACCACATCCCTTTACACAGCTCATGTGCCTCAGAACTTGAAATAACAGATATGAATGAAAGGGGTGTGGCCATGGATAGGGAGGCTGAGGAGGGCGGAGCTAAATAATGCTGAGGACCTATTCAAATTACTAAGGTAGAAAGAAGACGTTTAGTAGAGGAAAGAACCAAGACAGTAAAGGGACATAAGGAGGTCAACACCCCACACGTGGGAAAAAACTTTGATAGGAATACAAGTTATTGGAAGGTTCTATATCATTGTTATTGTAAGTGCTGGAGTCCTCACCCTGATAGAATACCTAGTGATATGGAATGGTTACAATCGCTCGCATGTGGTGCCGTGGCGCCTCCTCCGGATAGAAATCATCATGTAGTGACGATTGGAGGTATATATCGCTGCTATGTAGTTGCCGGGTCCTCCATAGTGATTGGAAGGTTATATATCACTGCTATGTAGTGCCTAAGTCCTCCCTGTAGTAATTACTAGCTGATTGGGGGTATTATATCATGTGTTTTGTTATGTGCTGGGTCCTCCCTGATGTTATACACAGTTGTGGAAGGTATATATCATGCTATGTAGTGCTGGGTCCGTCTTGATAGATAGATAGTGATTGGGTTCTGCTCTGATAAAATACATAGTGACTTGGTGATGGTATAGTATCACCTGGCTATGTAGTTGCCGGGTCTCCTGATAGATATATAGTATTGGAAGGTTTATATTAACTGCTATGTGTTGTGCTGTGGGCTTCGCATTTGATAGATTAAGATAGTGATTTGGTCTGCTCTGATATACAATACATAGGTGTTGGGAGGTATATATTCATGCTTTGTTAGTGCTTCGGGTCTCCCTGATAGAAGTACATAGTGCTTGGAGGGCGATATTATACTGTGTATGTGGGCCGGGTCCCCCTGATAGAAGTACATAGTGAAGGGAAGTGGTTAGTATATCATGCTATGTGTGCCAGTCCTCCCTGATAGACTACATATGATTTGGAATGTTTTTGTATTTATTATCTATTCTGTTTCTATCTGTTATGTTTTGCATTTGATACTTCTTATGATGTGATGGCTAATGCCCCCGGGGTTCGGAATTGTTCCTGAGTAGACATCCCCCCCACCCCCGCCCACCAGTCTCTTGGATTGTCCTTTATATTTGGTTGAAATCAAACAGAAAGCTATAACCTTTATGATACATGTAATATTCTATGATATATTCTGAGAATCATTAGGGACTTGTTGGTTTATCCAAGCATTTTTTGCATATTAATATTCAGCTCTAGTGGCCGCAGGGTAGATGCTGTGGGGGGTGTAACGATGGCGTTTTCTGCCTCCATGCTTTGTATTAAAGGTTGTTTCTCTCCCATCTCAGAGAGTTCGGATATACGATTACAGCGAACGCCTCCTATTATACATATCACCTCAGCAGTGATCGTGTTACTACTCTCCGTTTGTACATTTATCAGAGAGATTAATATATCAAACTCCGTGCAGATGTGAGCTCCGAGAAACAAGCCATACTACATTGCTATGCGGGAGCGCTAATGCGGATGGTATAATGTTTTCTGACATTGCTTGATAGGGATGGTCGAAAAACATTTCGAACTTTCAGGCCTTCTCACAAAATTTGGTCGAAATGTCGAACGGCATTTTGTGCCAACATCGAAAATTTACCCCAAATTTGACGATAATCGAAATTTTCAACTAAAAATATGTATATGAGTTGAGGCGATATCGACATTGTTAATTGTGAAAAATCTGGAATAAGGCTCTTCAGGTAAATGTCCCACTTGGAGCGATCCTCACCACGAATCCCATGTATATGGTGATCAAGGGGCAAGGCCCGAACGGTTTTGACCAGCGATTAACGGAGGCCGCGATTTCGTCCGACGCTCATCGCCTCTGATCGTGGGACGGTGTTTAAAACGAGATGTCCGGTCTCATAAGTGAGATGCGATATGTGGTATGGTCACATTCTATGTCTGAGGGAAGGTTTCGCATGTGCTTGACGGGACCACGAATCTGCCTCTGTTGACGTAGTGATGAATGAGGTACAGGCAAGTATCGACTTTGTTGTAATTTCGGCGAATATCCACCATATAGTGATTCGATTCCATATTCTGTAAATTCTCACGAGTATAGCACACTTGGGGACAGTATAATTGCCGCAAGCAATGCAAAGTAACAGGGAAGCGAGCGGATATTGACTGGCGAGGAAATAGCCGTCATTTCAGTGTGTTTAGAAAAATGGCAGAAGTCGCAAGAAATGCAAGGAGTCGACTGTCGGGATATCCCGCAATGAACTGATCATTCACGAATGGAAGAATGCGACATATTCGAGCTTAAAAATATTCGACACATCTAATGATTATTCACGAGCTCAAAACATACGTCCATGATCAACAAAAACGCGTAAGACCGTATGATCGCTGGTACTGAGAACTACACACACGATCTATACCCGCTCGAGTGGGTAAGTCACACTTTCACGTATTAATTACGATCAGTTCGGACTATAAGAGCGCACACTCCAGTTTTAGGGCAACGGACGGGAAAAAAACACAGAAAAAAAAAAATAGAGTTTTATAGTGTTTTCAATACAACCATTGGGGGTGGATGCGAATGAATTCAATGAGTGCAATATTCAATTCGCCAGGTAAATCACGGTGTCCACACTAGCTAAAGCAGGTGAGTCGACTATCAGCACAACGTCATTCTCCCACCACTGTCGGCGAGGAGGGGGTGGCCAGGCTTGTGTAGAGTTCCTCTCAGTGTCGTCTACTTTGCCTCCAGGCCTGGCTAGTGCTACTGGTGTGTCAGATGAGAGCTGCAGAGTGATTGCAGCTTCCACGAGGGGAACCCCGGAGAGGATCAGATGGCATTTAATCTAAATCTTCTCTCTTCATTGGTTATGGCAAGCGGTGGCTCGAGACTATTGCTGTCATAGGACAAATTTATAAAGATACAGAGGGATAGAGCCGTGAACGAGCCTGGCGCAGCATCTCTCAACTGACAGCCTCCTCAGGATAATCTTTTGTTGCTGGGAGAGTGGCGGGAGCCAAGGTGCAAAATGTCGGGGTCAGCGCATTCACACCTATTAGACGCAGGAACCCCTCCCCCCCACAATTGCTTGTGGTGTGAAACAGTGGTGCGGTTTTTTATGGTCGCCCAAAATACGGTTTTATTTTTTTTTTTAGATTTTAGATGCTATACATTAATCGCTTTAATATTGTGTCGCTTTTGGTACTAGAAATCTTGGACCTCATCAGTAGTGCTTAGGGGAGTTAATTCAATTGAAATATTGACGGCCCTCAAATTCACTGTAAGCACCGACCCAGGCCTAGGATCAGAGAGATGAAGGAGGATGAAAGCGATGTACATTGACAACTACATCCAAGAACAATGTCTTCCTTGTCAGCTGACTCAAAGTATTGACACAAGGACACCGGGGGCAGAAGAACAATGGCGCGATGACGCTCGAAGCCTCAGATCCAGGAGTCTGACATTTGTCACGTTCCTGGAAAACCGCTGAGCACCTAAAAACCAAGAGGAAGACTGCAAGCTGAGAGTCGTCAAGTGAAATCTATCTATCTGCGGCGGCGAGAAGCAGAAGACGAAGACGGGGCAGCGCAGGAATTAGCGAGCGGAAGAGCGAGGAAGATTATATGCTTCCAGGATGAACGTTGATGTCCTCGAAGCTCTTCACATCTGACACAGCTTTTTAACACATTAGTTCAACACAGTATAAACTTTACACCCGGCATCTCCAGTGACCTACGAGGCGCAATTGGATTTATGTAATTTGACGCGCTCCGCTGCACGATTTGACCATGGGAGTGTTAGAAAACAGTTTATGCAGAAGCGTTTCCTCTGAGTCATGCCAAGCCTTGGCCACCGGCCAGAGACTCCGATAGCGACAGAGAATTCGGAGGTTTATTAGAACCGACCTACCATAGATATAGATGATGGAAATGCTGCAATGGCTATGGGGTCCAACAGGGCGCGAGGACCCCAGTCATACCTGTCTGCTTAATGAGGTCTACATGCAGCTGCGGTGCCGAGTAGACATTCGGTGTAGACAGGTTCAGCGCCATTATGCAGAGGATGACGGCTGCCATGGCGGTCTGTTCTTAATTGCCGCGGGTTTTTCTTTTTCTTATTTTATATTTTCCAGCAAAATATAGAAAGACGAGAGACCCGGAGGGCCGAGAATCAGCCGTGCACGCTTTGTGTGCCGACATTTTTTTGGGATGGGATGCTGGTGCCCATCCAAAGTAAGGTGATCAAAACAATTACAGCATGTCTGTAATCTCTTAGATCGATTTGAGGAGGGCACTTTCGATCCACAGATCACGAGGATCAAGGATCACGAATAAAGGGCAGTTTCTTTCGCTATGCTGAATATGCAGGCGCATAGGGCCCAGGTGATCCACCCCAGGAATATTCCCTCCCGTCACAAGCGGCTTGCTCGTACAGTTCGGCACACACGTGTCTCTTTCACAGGTCTGCTCCTCCTTCCTCTTCTTCCCTTTCAATAGCACCCCCCCTCCGCAGGGGCCGGCCTGGGCGGCAGACCTGGAAAGGCGAAACAAGCGGCAGGCACGCATAGAACTTCTCCTTTACAGGTCTGCCGATGTGGAGTGGTTGTTTGTGGGGGCTATTGGAAGAGGAGGAGGAGCAGGATGCCGTACAGAAAGACAGTACGCTAGGGAACATGGCTCCACCTTCCTCTTCTTCAACAATAGCAACCACCCGCAAAATGTGGTGATTACACTACAGTTGCTATTTCCCATTCTGCCACTAGATGTCACCATGACATTTGCAATCACAATACTCACATGTACAATGTTGTAAATTTGAATATTGCCTATGCAGTTCACCACTATTAAACTGTTGAGAAGATATGATACACAGAGGAGGGAAGGGGCCCTTCTCTTACAACCATCTACTCTGTATTTCCAAAAGTTTAGAGGAAACCAACAGTCCCACCTATACAAGTTCCTTGGAGATCCTAGACTGAAACCAAACACAGATAGTTCCTCTTCTCACCATACGTAGGGCTACAACTACAACTTGGTGTTGCGCAGCTTATCTTAGAACTCCTCCCGGTGGAATTTGACTCTCAACACATAGACTGCGGTGCCTTGGCGCCACGCCACTCTACTGCCATAAACCCAAAGGTTCCGTCCCTTCAGTTAGGCCCGAGGTAGAACAAACACTAAAAATAGCACCTGTAGAGGAGTGAGAGAATAATTCCTCTTTCCAATTTTATTCCATCCAAAGATATAAAAAAAAGGCTTTTTATCTTCCTACTCACCAAACTTGACTCACCATTGGTCTTGATTGCCGGCTCAGACACCTTGTCTAGAGCCGGCGGAGAGCACAAGAGTTGAAATGAACATCCGACTGAATTTCAATGGCGCGGAGAGTGGAAGGCAGCCAGAGGATTCAGCCAGTGGGAAGGCGCTAATTAAAAGCCAACGAGTTCAGTCATGGACAGTCCTCTTGGGAGAAGGAAGAGGGTTGACTCTTCTCTTAAAAAACGCCATTAAATGGCCGCAAAACGCAAATTGTATGAAAGATTCATCATTCTGCACCTTTGTGCTTTGGATAAAAATGAATGCTAATGTTCCTTTGATGGAAGAACACACAAAACCATCATTTCTACACAGCGCTGGTCTTAGGAATGTACTCATGAATGGCGCTGGAAGGGCATGGGGTACAATGTAGTCTATATACAGTATATAGGACTAGTTGTCATTTGTTCACGAGTACGGGTGTTTTCCCTTAAGGGCTTACAATGCAGAAAGTGGTGGGGAGGGACTGCTTACGGCTCTGGCCCGGCAGTCCCTCCAACGAGGGGCACCCCTTCGGGGGAGCCCCACTACTCCCTAGTACTTGGGAGACTGGATTCCGGTCGTGGTCCCCTAGGCAACGGGTAAGGAGTCAGGGGGCGTCGGACGAAACTGCTTTTCAGGGAAACGAGCCCATAGCTCCTTTTGGAGCAGGGCAAACGAATAACATTTTAATTTTTAATATTTAATTTTTGTGCTGTGTTCTTGATGTGCACTCACTTTTTTGCACCGGGTGTTGAAGAATTAGGAATTGTGTGTGCTTGTCAAGCACTGAGGGCGCTTCAATAAAAAAAATAGGACTAGCTGTCAATTATTGCAGAAAGTTTGGAATGTAAGGAACATCCCTTTATTGGCTAAGATATAAGAGTATGTTTCAATGGCGCTATCGGCTCCTTTGGCGGGGACCCGACAGGGCTGATCCACGCAGCCACTGTTCTCACTGCGTTCTGCCGATCCGCCGGCCGGAGGTTGACTACTGCACTGCGTTGACCTTCCGGCTAGTGGATCGGCAGAACGCAGTGAGAACAGTCGCTGCTGCAGACAGGTAATGTGGATCGGATCCGTCTGCATCCCCGCCAAAGAATGTGCTTAGTGCAGGGGAACCGATACGAAAAGGAGCCGATAGCGCCTTGGAAACATAGCCTCAAGGAGCTCTCATGGAGATCCATTCTTCAGGCATAATATAGTGTATATCAGTGGTTCCCAAACAGGAGGAGGGGGGTATTCCAGGGGGGCCTGCATGGAAACTTTGGGAGCCACTGGTGTATATACGCATGTATAAAAGGAGCCAAATATAAAAGATGCCTGATTTTAGCAATGGCAACTGAGAAAGCTTATTGACTGGAGTTTAAGCCTAAATGCAGCAACTACACTGCCTAGCCCTAGGCAAGATGGAGTGAAACATGTAAGCAGGGCCGTTCCTTGCAATATGCAAAATATGCATGTACATATGGCCCCAGGGATCACTGGGGGCCACCAAGCTCCGCTTCTATGAGTAGAGGGGTACCATGGGGCTACAGCAGGAGACATAGGGAAGCTCCTCTGAGTAGAGGGGTACCATGGGGCTACAGCAGGAGACATAGGGAAGCTCCTCTGAGTGACAAACAGCATAAAAGGGCGGAGAGGAGCCTCTCTGTCAAATTTAAGAACTCACAAGTCAATAAGTTTACCCACCCCTGACCTTAAAAAGAAAATACATGCCTATACATACATACATACATACATACATCTAAAAAGCCTGATATATACATATGGAAGGGCCGGTATTGATGGCGCTACAAAAGGTCACCTTTAAGTGTATGCGCGAGCTTGCGCCGCGGCAGCCAGCGCCATCAATCCTCTCTCGGTTTATACATTCTTTTGGCATCTTTACACTCTGCGACTCCGCGAGGTGAATCAGCGGCGGTTTGAAATTTCCTCGCAGCTGTTGATCTTCTCCAAATGAAAAAGTTGTTAAATCAGATGTTGTTTTATTGGATGTAAAATTGCTTGTTTGAGGCGCAGCGTAAATTAGGTGAATCAAACAAGCTGGTTATTACCGAGCAGACACGCCGCACATATTGGAGTTAACCCTCCATCTACCAGTCACCGTCAGATAGGATAAAGGCAAGGATGCTGGCCTGGGAAGCGAGAATATGAGAATGATCAATAGAGAGCCAGGCACAAGAGCTGAAATAACTGAATTTCCTTTGTCATTGGTTCTTGCCTCCTTCACCAGGAATGGACATGAAATTAACACACACACCTGACCTCATGGTGGCAGTTTCTGCATCTGTGCCCACCTTCTCTATAATCACCACCTATGTCTCTGAACACAGAGGAACAAGAAATTTGTTATTTTCTAGTTATAGTTTAATGGGCCAGGACCTTAGCTCAGAGTTGGAAGATCATAATCGTAAAGGGAAATTCTAGTGTCCAGACCAAGGAACTCAACTCAGGGATGGAGGAAGTCCCTCATAATGGCAATATCCAGTGTCCCGACCTAGGAACTCCACTCAGGGATGGAGGAAGCGCCTCATAATGGAAATTTCCAGTGTGCAGACCTAGGAACTCCATTAAGGGATGGAGGAAACCCCTTTTAATAGGCATAGTGGGGTTCCAGACTCAAAAACTCAGCTGAGGGATGAAGGAAGCCCTTCATAATGGAAATATCCAGCGTCCAGACCTTAGAACTCTGGCTCAAGGATGGAGAGAGACCCTAATAATTGGAAAATCCAGTGTCCAGACCTAGGAACTCAACTCAGGGATGGAGGAAGCCTCTCTTAATGGGAATATCCAGTGTCCAGACCTAGGAACTTCACTCAGGGATGGAGGAAGTCCCTCATAATGGGCACAGCGGGGTTCCAGACTCAAAAACTCTGCTCAGGGATGGATGAAGACTAATAATTGGAAAATCCAGTGTCCAGACCTAGGAACTCAGCTTAGGGATGGAGGAAGACCCTAATAATGGAAATATCCAGTGTGCAGAAACCTAGAAACTCTGGCTCAAGTATGGAGGAAGACTCTCATAATGGGAATATCCAGTGTCTAGACCTAGGAACTCCACTCAGGGATGGAGGAAGACTCTCATAATGGGAATATCCAGTGTCTAGACCTAGGAACTCCGGCTCAGGGATAGAGGAAGCCCCACATAATGGGCATACCGGGGTTCCAGACTCAGAAACTCTGCTCAGGGATGGAGGAAGACCCTCATAATGGCAATATCCAGTGTCCAGACCTAGGAACTCCAATTAAAGATAGAGGAAGCCCCTCAAAATGGGAATATCTAGTGTCTAGACCTAGGAACTCCACTCAGGGGTGGAGGAAGACCCTTCAAGTAGGCCACACCAGGTGTACAGACTCAGAAACTCAGTGCAGAGACCTCGACTACAAAGTCTCTGAATGCAAAAGCAACAGATTTGTTTTTTTATTGCTTGCTTTTTAAAAAAGTAGTTGGCTGTAACGGGCATCTTCAAGAATAAAAGTAGCTCTTTGGGGATCTGTGACCACTTATGATGGCTCAGTATATTAGGTGCCGACTGATCCGTGGACATGGCACATCATGCATGTTCTAATAGAATACGAGTCTGTAGAAGCCGGGAATGTGCATCCAGTGGAATGTGCATCACAAAGTGGATTTAAATCCTTTGGGGCCTATTGAATATATTTAGATAAGTATATTAGCGCCTAGGGTTCAGCAGTCGTGGTTTTACGTTTTTTAAAGCTTCATTGTAAATCAGACTCATGTCTCTAAGGAAATTACTTAATTCCTAAACCTACCCACTAACCCCCACCCCCCCACCAGATTACTAATACACTTATATGATATGGAAAGCATTTGTGCGCCGCCTGGTCCTCTGTGGCTGCTCAGAGGACAAGTCATTGGTTCATAATCTCCCCAATTAACGAGTAATTATCCAATTAACCATACCCAGGAGCTCTAATCTAAAGATTTGGTACCGTCAGCAGCTCACGGGTCTCGACGCAACGGAGGAAGCCAAATAAAACTCCGAAATAAAGCACAATTGACGTGTATTGGTTCCAGTTCATAAATGATCAGACCAATTAACTCCTCCCTGGAAAACCCGACATTAACAAATCCTCCCACATAACCGCTAATTAGACGTCATTGTGCTAAATGCAAATTCCATCATCGCTGACAACCAGCGGGAGAGCTCCCCGATCTTTTCACCATCCCATAAATCCGGCGTATTGTTTTCGCTTTACATGTTGACGTTTCCCACAAAGAACTTTTCTCTGATTGCCGTTCACTTTGAGTTTATATGGGAAAGTTTCATTTAAAAAAAGAAATTAAATTTAGCATTTATGATTTGTTAAGCGGAAGAAAATACTTTTATGTTTTATCAAAGGAGAGCTATGATGCCTGTCCAATGAGCAGTTATTATTGTCAACAGAATGGGTGTTATTGTAATGTAACATCTTCAATTTATAAAATAAAATGATGGTCATTCTGTGTCTGTGTGTATATGTATATATATACCCTGTTTTCCCTATGATAAGCCACCCCCTGATTTTGGACCAAAACTTTAAAATAAACCACCCCCCCGCAAGTAAGACACCCACCGATACCTGCCCGAATCTCCCATTCAGGTGGTACAATGGGTAACTGTGTGCCTCCGTGTGACTCCAGTGCAGGAAGGATAAGCAAGCTGCTGGTCCCGGCCGTAACGGAGTCTGTTACCCAGCCGTACCGGTAGAACCCAAAAAAAGAGTCAGTGAAGGCCCCATATCTCTTACCTTTGTTAGCCAATGCCCTCTCAAATCTGGTGGCCCATGTTCCTCGTACCTCTTGGTAGGCCATGTCTCTTACCTATGGTGGCCAATTGTTCTCTTACATATGGTGTCGCACACTTGACCTATCACATCTGGGGCCCATGTATCTTACTCTGGTGGCCAATGTACTCTTTACCTCTGGTTTGGCCCATGTCTATTCACCTTGTGGCCTATGTCTGTTACCACTGTTGTGGTTCAAGGTCTTCTACCCCTGGTGGCCAATGCATCTACCTATGTGGTTTGGCTGACTGTTTGTCTCTTCCTATGGTGGGACCTTTGTATACTAGTCTCTAGTAGGCTTATGTCACTATCCACCTCTGGTGGCCTATGGTCTCTTCCTCTGGTGGTGACTATGTCTCTTACCTTCTCTGGTGGCCCTGCTATCTACCTCTTGGTGGCCCACATGTATCTTACCTCTGGTTGGCCCATGTCTCTTACCTCTGGTAGATCATGGCCTATCAACTCTGGTGGCCCATGTCTCTTACCTCTGGGGCCCCATGTCTCTTACTCTGTTGGCCCCCATGTATCTACACTCTGGTTAGCTCAGCCTCTCACTCTAGCGTCCTGGCCCATCTCTCTTACCTCTGGTTGTGTGTGGCCCTGTTTGTTACGTTTGGTGTGGCCTGTGATGGTCAGCAATCCAACAATAGGGTGGAATTGCAGTGGGGGTTGTCTGAATTCTGGGTGAAAGATCGACAGGGGTCTTTACTTTCTCGTTAGGTCCTTTTTTGCGATTGAATGATTAAACTGTTCAAGAGGTTCGAAAGCCCACGGCGGGGAAGTGTCATTAATACGAAGTAAGCCGCCTTTACATTATTAGCAAACAAGTGAACGTTAATTTTGTATGTAATTATCCCGCACTATAAGAATAAACTTATTCCGACCCCGTCCGCACTACTGAGTTGATATTTGCACAGCTAGGAGTTTGTGCGATCCGCGGAGGAGAGCGGAAGGAGCTGAACAACCGAAAGGGTGATTTTGTTTTGGTTTGAAGAGTTAATGTTATTTTATTGTTGAAGTCACTGAGGAGTTTTTTTTTTTGGGGGGGGGTGGGCTGCTGGCGGGGGAAAGGGTGCGCAGAGGAGTTGGCCTGGGGTTTGCCATCCAGTCTGGCAGCATTCACTGAGGAATTTTGAGTACAAATAACGAGGGCTGAGCGGCGCCGCTATCATTAGCCGGCCTTTACCACGCGCTTAAATCTTGCTGGCTAAATTAAATTACGGGGAAAAGTTTTAATAAGTGTCTGGGGTGATAGAATTATAGAAGCTGACATACCACTGCAAGCGAAAGCTTTATTATCTGGAAAAGCATAGAGTCGCGGGCACAAGGATTGTGTGCGCCGCAAACCCAGACCCTAGCGACCGCTTCGCTGCCTGGAGGCAACCTAGGAATCGTGCTCTAGAGAAATCGATTTAAAGAATCCAGCAGACGGGTATGGATCACAGAGCCAACTTACTCGCTTTAAACAGGCGGGAGAGCCTTCTCCCGCCTATGCAAAGGGATTGTACAGCGAGAGGAGGGCAAAAGGAACCCTAAAAACGGTATAAATGACCAAAGAGTGGGTGAAGTAATACGGGAACAAGGCCTACCAAATCTTATGTCAGGGCCCGCTCTCACTAGGATGGTTGACCTTTGAATTTTTTCTTGATTGCTTTTAGCACTGCATTCTGTTTGCGTCACCAGGGCCAGGGAAGGGAACAGGTGAAGAGGGCTACAGACATCTGGGCGCTGCTCATGGGTCCTGCGGCGCTGATCAGGGTGTTTTTGTCTTTTTTACGTTTTTTAAACTTCTGAGCGCTCCATCTAAGCCGTCAGCTAAGCTCAGATCAGCTCTTAGCGTGGCTGATGTCACCCCTATCCCAGCCCAATTTGCATATGAATGTCGCGGCTCGTCCGGGTGAGGGGGAGGGACATTCATAGAAAATTGGATGGCGGAGCGAGAGGGTGCACTTGGGCAGCTAAGCATATTGCTCCCCCTGTTGGTGTGACCTTGTCCCGGCCCTTGCTGGTCAACACACCGTCCTACAGTGAATACATTGGATTGTGTTGAATGTTCTTCCTTTAAAGGTTGACCCCCCACCCACCCACCGTACTAGACAACGAATAGAATAGACTCTTGTGAGCTCCAGGAATCCCCTCCCCAGGTGGATATTAGTTATAAAGTACATATGTTCAAGCCAAGGCAGCAATCCTGTATCTGAGTTCATAGTCATCCTAAGGAGAAGCTCTGAAGAGTCAGGTGTGGGGGTGAGTTGCGGGCCGTATGTGTTGCATCCCAGTTTACCATTTGACCCCACAGAGGAGGGGAGGACGAATCCAAAGCACAAAATGTCCATGGGCCACAGCCCATTTTTTTTGTATAAAAGGGGCCTCAAGGACGATAGTCTTTCTCAATAACCAACAGCTTTTGTCATATGTCAATGTGACGGCTGCCAGCACAGTCTCTGGCTTCCCCCCGGCCCCCCTTGTGAATGGTACAGTGTCTTTATTCATGCGGAGGTGCTCAGCTTGTCAAATCGTGGCATCCCCAGCATCATCCCTATAAGTCATGGGGCGAGATTCCTGAAAGTAAATAAAATACTACTACAGGGAGTTGATGCAGCATCTTAAATCTCTGCCATTTTAGTGGTGGGGAGTCAGATTCAGGGTTGGATCTTGAAAAGGTAAATTAAAACACTTCAGCAGGGAGTTCCTGCGCATCTCCAATCTCTGCATCCCAAGCATCCCTTTAGTTTGTCGTGGGAGAGATCTGGTTTCTGATTTTGCAGCCGGGTTGAAGGTAATAAAACACTCAGAATCAGGAGTGCAGGCAAGTAAAGTCCGAAAATCGGTGAAGACCGAGGCAGTCCAATGTCGTCAAGTCGTGAGGGCAGAGATTCATGGGGTTTTTTCTTGCATCATGAAAGGTAAATAAACCATGTCAGCAGGGAGTGTTCCTGCAGGATCTGCAAATCTCTGTTGCATCCACGTCATCTTCCCTTTAGTCGTAGGCAGCGATGTGGTTGCATCATGAAAGGTAACTAACCATTTCAGAAGGAGGGGAGAGGCGCTAATGCAGAATCTCAAATGGTGCATCAACATCATCCCTTTATTCTAGGGAGAGATTCATGGTTTTGCATCATGAAAGGTAAACTAACACATTTCTAGAATGGAGTCGTGTGAGTATACTGAAGAAATCGACTCAAAATTATTTTCTCTGACATCCACGGCATCCCTTTAGTTGTGGAGAGAGATTCAGGGACCGGTGGAATAGAGGAGGGCGCCGCGGGATGGGACGCGTGGGGGGGTGGACGGATGGGAGTAGGGTGTGGACACGGGCAGTGGGCTAATAGGGAGCAGGGGAAAGGCAAGCACAGGCCAACGGCGTGGGGGACAGGGGGGGAAAAAGGAACACGGCCCATAAAGATACAGGCCGAACCCATTACGCTCGACCACGAAGACTACACGTAGCACACCTCATGTGGAACACCCCAGGCACTGGAGCATAGGGGGATTCGAGCACGTAAACTTAAGGTGACCGGCCCCCGAGCAGAAGACTGATCGGCTAATTTAGATTATTTTTTTACCCACCTCTTTGATAAAGGGTCTAATCCACCACAAAGTCTTTATTTAACTTGCATTGCTAATTATATTGTGAAGATGCACCATTAATGATCAGCAGGTCGTGTTTCCAGGCCATGTGCTTGTTTTCTGCTCATTAATGGCTTTCTCGCGGTTACGGACAACACGCCATTTTATATCGCCCGAGCAATTTTGCAGCCCGAGGTCAGGGAAGCAATTTTTCCCGCGAGTGATGGATGGAATCGCAGGCGGTTTTCTACAGCGCCTTGCCGTGGAAGGAGTTTGACGTCACGTGCGTTCATTGAGAGGAGCCTGCATGGGGGCAGCGCGCTTCTGGGCATTGGCACTAAGTCGGAGCCTCATAGCCAACTTCCGCTATAGCACCGGGTTGTTTGTATCAGTGAAACCTAACGCGCTCCTACGATGCGTCCTACCCCGCACTCCTCTTTTGGCGAGATTAGGCGATACCCATCGCAGCGCACACAATTATACCCACACACTCACAATATCCCCCCCCTAACCGTCCCAATCCACTAACCTGCCCCGGCACTAAACGGCTCTGACTCGCTCAAGCGCAGAGCCCGGTCCCGCCTTATCCTCGTCCCGCCACCCCACACAATCGAACCACCCAGACAATATAATCCATCGATAAATCCCACCACCAACCACAATCACCCACGCACTTCGCCCCACCGTGGAACCTAAAACCGCTCGACGCAGCTCCGCAGACCCCCACCCCACGTACCACTCAGCCTCTCTCTCTCCAATACACTATTTTTGCGAAGCCTCACGCAATCTACCTATGCCGCACAATGCTATACACCTACCAGTGTAAATAATCCCTCCTACCACTCTGCCTCACCCCGCTCGCTCTATTCGTCCTGCATGCCCCTTAACTCCCGCCCAGCTGATCTAGATGGCTTGCTCAGCACACCCGTCGCTGCCCCGCAGCGCAGGGTCCCATTTCTACTCCGACCATGCATCGGGCTTTACCCATCACCCATAATCGCACTCATCAATAGCCTAGATCCAAGGCTCCTGCTCAACCCACACCCGTTAGACTAACTTATTTCCTTTCTCCAACTTATACCCTCGTAGCATATGCTTGGGCATACCCTACTCCCTCTACGCCCCGCCTCGGAAGTGACACTCCACAGAACGCTGACCGGAACGCAGGCCAACGGACAGGGCTGACGGGAAACAAGCACAGGTAACCCACGAAAAAAGGCAGGGAACGAGGAAACCCAGCGAGAGAAGGTCGAAAGCACCCCTAGCAGACTTCAATAGGACCGTTCTCAACGTGCAGCGCGCAGCTACACGAAGGACCGCAAACACCCGGAATCTTAACACGCACGTCCAGACAAGCAACCCAAGGACCTCATTCGGAGTACAACGCGAATCCACGGCCCGGCAGGGAGCGCGAAAAAAAATACTGGAGACACAAGGAGCCCCGCATCCCTGACTACTAGATGACCCTTACACTCTCTTCGATCTCCCCCGACAAACTCCCCGGGCTCCTCCAGCTTCGCTAATTTAGACCCTCAGAAAATCGTAAGATACCAGTAAACTGCGCGTGGACGCGACATGTGCACATCGCAAAAACGAAAAGTTGCGAGTGGGTTGGATGGCCCAAATGAGATTGATTGTGATAGTAAAGTCACTCAAGTGCATCGCCAGAACAACTACCGACTTGCAAATGCTTTTTTTTGTTCTAGAAATGATCTGTTATGTATGCGGAAGGGCCTGGCGCTTCGCAGCCAAAGTCACAACTGACAAAGCGGACAGGGTCGATGTTAAAGGCGAATTACGATTTGGTGGACAAAGAGCCACATACACCATTTTTATGACTCTCTTGTCAGATGTCCGTGAGATCTAACCAGGGATTTTTTTTCCATGAGACAAAGGGAAAAGGTGGTGGAAAACTCCCCCCCTCCCCTTAGCCAGCCCTACCCACCCTTAGGACTGCCCCCGAAATCGCAACATTGATTGATTAGGGGGGTCCGCTTTCAATCGGGCGAGGGAACGGGGCAATGGTGCGCACGCCAGCGGCATGGCAGGCTCGCAGCCCTTCTCCTCCGCCAGGACGGCTTAGAATTCCACACCTCCAGTCCACGTCTGAAGAGGGAAATGTAGCTCCCCCAGAGGGACGCCCCTCCATCGGGGCCACCACCCATAAACAAATGGCGAAGGCGCAAAACAATCAACTCAAGATGAACATGAGATGGGAGGCGTGCAACGGACACAAAATCAGCGACAGTGGAGCGCCCGTTTAAACAATGTGAATGGCCAACACTTTCCCCCCACTAAACAACACATGGGGGGGCCCTCCGGCGGGCCACCCACAAGCACTGTCATCGTCCCAGTGCCCCCTCTTTCGGGGCCAGGCTTAAATATAGGTGGCGGAACCCATTCAGTGCGTTTCTCCCAGAAAAAAAGCCCTGGATCTACCAAACAAAACTAGGTAGTCCGGGTCCTCTGCCAGTGAACACCGGTCTTGATGGTTTTTTAGATTGATGGTTTAGAAAGGATCCCTCATATTACATTGGTTTGGTAAAACAAAAGGAGATTCTAAAGGGAAATCTGACAGAGATAATCTAAAGGTGTATGGGGACCCTTACAGTGAGGCCATTATCAAGCTTTATGCCCCAATTTATGTGTGAAGTTTCTCATTTCACAAAGGTCATTGTATATATGTGGTGTTTAGTTTAAATCAGACTGGACTTGCCGTGTTGAAGTGACCAACTGCCTTTTCATTAAGGTGTTGTGAGATTTGAGATAGTTCGTGTTGTAAGTGTAAACATGTCTCAGTGTGTTAGTCCCTCTCCATACGTGGAGTGGCCTTACTTTTATTTGTACTGCGCATGAGGATGACGCCATCTTTGCTGTTATCGGTTATCACCCCAAACCAATAGTCCATTATGTTTATAGTGAAAATAGGTCAACTGGCTTATATGACTTAGGTGCCCAAAAAAACTACGGGGTCTGGTTTTTGGGTTCAGGTCTTATTTTCCGTAAGAAGTAATAAATTTTTTTGTAGTTTGTAAATTTCTTTTGTTGAGAAACTTCTTATGGACGGTTCTCCTATCTCCACAGATGACTTTCAGGAGCTCTGACAGAATGTGACCACGTGTTTTTGGTCACTCTCATGTACTAAGGCATGAAGTCTACCACTGAGGAATGCGAGAAAAGTTGCGGTTTTCATGCGCGTATAGACACTGTGCGGCTTAACTTAAAGATTGGCTGAAGTTGTGACTCGCACGCGCAGTTTGTAGTGCAGCCGACCCCATTTAATCCCCTTATCGGGGAATGAAGTGCCACAGTCTATTAATGCTGAAAAAAAGGCCACAAAGAAAGTGCGGTGGTCTGTTGGCGGCGAGGAAGTGGGTGCGGAATTAACACAACGGGCGCCGCCAGGGCCTGTGTGATCCAGGCGGTCATTACGCGCGGGCCGCCACACGAAGACAAAATAATGAATCAAAAAAACAAGCCCGGCAAACCAAACAAGCGGGGGAAAAGCAACCTACTCCCTTGTTCTCATTTTTTTTGTTTGTGTTCAAGGGAGGGTTGTCTTTTGCGTCGGGGATAGGGTTGAGAATAGCAGCCTAAAGCCTTGCCATACACCATAGAGAGTGGAGGGCCAATTTGGAGAACCTTCCGATCCGATGGGCGTGTGCGTACTTTTCATGGTGCCTATCGGGGGTTCCCTGTCACCCCAAAGCTCGGCCGGCCATGAGAACGGACATGGTCACGATGTTCTCTGGACGATGCCATTATTCATGGGCGACCGGCATTCTTTCATGAGAGCTAATACTTACAGGCGGGCCGTCATCACAGCTGCATTCCCGAGTTAGCTGCTCTTAGCAGCTTCTGTCTTCGGACCCACACTGGTTTTGTGTCGTGTGGGGGACCTTTAGGTCATTTTCCCCGATTCAATATAGGTTATTGTATGTGTCGGCAGGCTTATTAGGAAGAGTCCTCGGCTGGTGCTATCATTGGGAAATGCTTTCTGTAGCCTTCTCATCAGTGTATTGGCCTCCAGGAACAATCCTGACCTCAGAGGTATACAGACACATAATACCTGTATATCTTTCATTGACTTGCTTGTGCTCTGAATGAAATCTGGGACTTTATGACGCACCGAAGAACACATCTCACTAAACACATGGGGAGTTTTTTCAGGATTTATCTCTTCTTAAGAAAAATAGGGGGGAAAGGGACACCGAGGCCGGCGGTAGTCACGGGGAGGAGGGGGGAGGCGGGGAGTGGGGGATTGGTAGATCGGCGGGAACGAATGGGTATGCTTTTTTTGGGGGGTGCGTGGTGGACTGGCTAGGGCCTTGCTGGGGGGGAGGGGGCAACCACACCGAGGATTGTGCGGGGAGGGCTGGGGGGGAGTGCATCAGCGACCCACGCTTTGACAACGAATATAGCAAACTTAACTTGGCGTCAGTGAGCGAGCACTGAAGAATTGCAAGAGGGGTCGATGAGGCGAATATTTGGGGTGATTGAGGTGCGCTGCTAGAGCTGGAAGGGTGGGGTGGTGGGTCCCACATCCCCCATCTATCAACTCTCACCCCACGTCTATACCGTTAAACTACCCTCCCCATTTACCCCAGTTCTAGGGAGGGTTTTCGTTCTACCCCTCAAAAAGTTTTTAGCAAAGGAAGATTTGACTAGTACAGGTGGTCCTGCAGCTTGCGGTATTGCCGCGTCTGACTATTTTCAAAATATTCAGTTCATTTTATGCACTTTTCTTAGCAGATGTGGTAGTATATTGTTGGTTTAATGTTGGGTGTAGCCTGAACGCAAGTTTTCCTTCCTGGATCCTGATAATTGATACGCTAGTGAGTATTGTAATGATTGATAATCCAATGATTGAAAGCTGATGCCTTCCTATCAGAATTTACTTCCTAAGTAGATTTGGATTGATGATATTCTGTGTTCTGGAGGCTTATACTGCTTTATCGAGCTATCGGTGATGATACTAAACTCTTTTCCCTGAAATCAACAAGTCATTTCTGGAAAGGGCGTTGATCGGGTAAGATACACACTGACCATCCCTGGCTCGTGGGATACACATTGAGGTGGTAGGGTGTACGCCGCTGGTTAGGAGTGGTGTGTCTTGTAGTGCCAATAATGACCATCAAGTGTTTAATAATTATTCTGGATTCATATGGACGTATCGTCACTTTCTGTGTGAACAGGCTTATTCACACCCGACGTACTTCTTTTTAAATTTTTTTAGTTGGCATTTTCTGTGAGGGTTGCCATCCAGGAATGGTGAGGAGACCTCTCAACTATAGTAGACAATAGCAGGTAGTGTACTTGTACCCTGTAAAAAAAGGTATATATAAGGAAAACCATCATATGTGGGCAAAGAGTAGATGTAGGTTTAAAAGACCCAAGATAACCCAGGTTCCCAGGGTTTAATTGGAAGGAAACCATCCATATTACCGCAAATCAGGGAGTGAAAACCCAATGAAGTTACCCCAGTTGGTACCAAGAGAGAGTAAGAGACCCCTCATTTATAAGGAACAGCAGGTCTGTGGGAGAAGACCCATGAACTACAGTTTAAGGAATTGGCGAGGTAAAAACCTATAATAGACACAGCAGGGTGTTAAAAACACAGACCCAGTTCAGGTATGGATTAGAGATAATCCCGTTATTATTGGGCAAAGCAGAGATGGGGCAAGAACCCTAAGACATCCCAGTTCAAGGATGGTAGGAGGACCCTCATATAAATGGCACAGAGGTGTGAAGACCAATCATGACCCAGTTTTCAGGGTATAAAAGGAAAACCTCATACTTATGCAAAGCAGGTTAAGGACCCAGTTCTAAAGACCCATAAAATACAGTTCAAGGTATAGCTTAAGTAGATACTCCATATGAGTAGTACCACAGAGGTTACCCTAGACCAAGATAACAGTTCGAATAAGGAACCCAAATAAGGGCGCGCAGGACAGCATACTGAAGAGCGACGATTACGAAAGGAAAGGCACGATGAGGAGACCAGCAGACAGGAAATGAAAAGACTCAAGACAGGGGTAGACAAACATCAACTTCACCGGGACAGACGAACAAAACACAAAGGGAAGAGCGATAGAGGAAGAGAACGTAGAAGACCTCCAAGAAGGGTGGATCATGTTATGTGAATGAGAGCGTAGCAGTCTCGAAGGGTGAGTAGTTTTGGGAGCAGCGCTTGACAGGGCATGTGTTGCCAGAGAAATGGTGGGGAATGACAAGGGAAGAAGGTGGGAGACTGGAGAGGTCATTGGAGGGGCAAGGAGCAGGCGGAGGAAAGGATGGAACAGTGAAAGCCAATAAGAAGGAGAGAAGAGGCAGGATAGGAAGTAGGGCCGCTCTTTCCTGTGCTGTGTGTGAAAGAAGCACACACCCCTCCACCCTAATTTGTTAGTTATTGTTGTTTCTGTCTGTGATTCTTTGTGCAGCATAGGAGGGTCACGTTCTCAGCAGTGGCCGGATAGCTAGTTTTAGAGTGTGATTATTAGGTGGTGACGTGACTGGTTTAGAAAGGGCTATCAGTCATTAAATGTTTGCTGTGGCTTCATTGGTGTAGTGGTCTGCAGACCCTAAGTTAATTCATTTTGTGTTCTGTTTAACCAGAGTTTACATGTTTGTTTCGAATGAAGTACACGCGTGCTGGATCTAAAAGGGCAGGTGGCCCCGGTACGGACGGGTTATTATATAGTTATTATTAAGGTTCATTTTTAATGGGTTATTTAATAAAAGTTTTATGAAGTTTATTAATGATCGGCACTGTCGGGGCTTTAAGGTCAGTTCGTAAGCTGTGTGCCTGAATTTGTGTAGATGAGCGCACGAATTTGAATAGCGTGAAGAGGAAGACAAATTCTTAAAGAAATAAGGGTGTGGAGAGGACGGGGATCGCAGTGGGGGAGGGAGTGAATTTATTGTGGAAGATTGGAAGGAAGCGAGAGAAGGGAAAGGTGTAGATAGGAAACGAGGAAGATAGTAGTAGACGGGGAAGAGTGGAAAGGAGGGAAGAATAATAGGTACAGGGGGGATGCCCGACGCTCAAGGGACCTACTGGTGTTTAAGTAGCGACAATAATAATAGAGTGACGCGGCGTGTTCGTATGAATCATATCGCCATGTTTGACTGTCCACGTATAAAAGGGGAGGGTCAGGATCTTTTTAGAATAGGCCGCGATAGGCCCGCCCTGTGTCGCGGACAACATTACAAATTCCCCGCCTCTCAGAGAGGGGTTAATGTGGGAATCGGAAAATGAACCGGATATTTGTATGACGCACTGACTGATCACATCCGGTCCTTAGGTACCGGCACAACTGGAACGCATTAGGTTCTGATTTTGTTTTTACGTGGGATGCAGGATGTTTGTGGATTCGTCTCAACGACGTCTACTGTTGGCTTCCAGAGCACGGATTTTCAATTACAAAGACCAGTACTTCAGTGCCCGGTATTGTAGTGAAAAACGAAGATCTGTCCTACGCGCACGATCTCGCAGGTTCTGAATCCAGCCCGGACAGGAAGAATTTAGATCTTCTTCTCGTCAGCTGGGAAGGGGGGCAGGGTTGTCGAACACCCGTAATGTCGCCGGCCGAGAGGTTTGGATGGGCGAACAGCTCGTTCAGCTGCCGAACTGTTCTCCGGCGGAACAGTTCGGTCCACCTACACTCCTCAATGAATAGTACCGCAAAGGAGGTTTTGTGCCCCTATGATGTTCAGGTATGGTAGGATAACCCTCATAAACGAGCACAGCAGGGTGGAAGGACCCTGTAACCCATTTCAGAGAGGAAAGGTAGGAGATCTCCTCGTACATGGATCGATTTTGCCTGTAACAATTATTGGTACTTGTGTCTTGATAGTGATTAGGGCTCGGGTGTGGTGGAACCATATTGGCTGGCCAGTAATCGACCCGCCACCCCCAATTGTTCTCAGCCAAGTTCAGATGGACCGTCACTGGCTAGTGCGAAAAAGTACTTAAACGTCCCTAAACATTTTGTAGCTATTCAGTGTCCGTTTATTCATCCTGCGGAATTACCATCACAAACCAATCAGTCTGTCTTCCTGTAACCTCATCAATTTATCAATAGATTGTGATTTGGTGCTGTCGGGTTCACCAGCGTCTACACGCTTTTGTGCTTCCTAACCCAACGCCCTTGAGCCTTCCGCCAACTGAAAAACTTTCCTTTTAATTACTTTTCTGTTTAATGTTTTGATCCTTATTCAGTGTGCCGAGTCTCTCATCATTTATTTATGGGTGGAGATGTGGGGATTAGCAAGGGAGGTGAGTGACGTTGGGGTATGTTTTACATTGTGATTTGTGAGCAATTAAGATCTAGTCGGAGATTATCTTTTTTTTCGCCTGCTAGCATTATTTTTAGCATGGAAAAAGAGAGAAGCACTGTGTGAACAGCTAGAATGATGACTATAAAAGGGTGACATTTGTATGCGAGGTAGTCTCAGGGGTTATGTTAAACCCAGAAAATTAGCAGGTTGTACTGCTGGGGTATGAATCTGGGGGTTCCGTGTTGTACTGTGAGAGTAACATGTGACCTAAAGCTACAGCTGGTGACTGTGGATGGAGACAGCTAATCGGAGGATCACAGGAACAGGGAGTTCATCTGCAGCAGGGTCTACCATGCAGGGGGCTGACGCAGGGACAGTGAGGGAGACAGTGAGGAAGACCACCTTACATATGGGTGAGTACCAAACACCATCTTCTGGGACTCACCGGAGGAGCTCACTATAGAAAGCTATTGTGGAAACCCTCTGGTGTGTGATATATATATATATATTATATATAGCGTGTTTCAATGATGTTAAGGAACGGTTCTCATATTTTTTTTGAAATGCCAAAATATGGCCTAGGTTATATATTGACCTATTTTAGGGGGATTGACTTTTTTGATCAATCTGTGCCATCATTGTACCTTTGATACTCTGTGCAATCATTGTCCCCTTTGATCACCACTCTGTTGCAATTCATTGCCCCCTTTGATCACTTGTGCCATTTCTGTCCCTTGATAATTCTGTGCCAATCATTGTTCTGATCACTATTGTTTCCATTCTATTTCCTTCTGATCACTCTGTGCCATTCATTGTCCCTTATGGATACACTCTGGCCAATATGTCTCCTGATCACTTTGTTCCATTCATTGTCCCTTTGACAATCGTGATCATGTGCCCTATGTATCTGTGAATTGCATTGTGCCCTTCCTGATCACTCTGTGGCCACATACATTGTGCCCTTGATGTCACTGTGTGTGCCATTCTTGTCCCGTTATGATCACTCTGTGCCATTGATTGTCCCCTTCTGCTCACTCCTGTGGCAATATTGTCACCTTTAATCACTCTGGGCTATTCAGCGCTCCTTCTGATCACTCTGTGCCAATAATTGTCCCCTTTGACACTCTGTGCCATTCATTGTCCTTTTGATCACTTTGTGCACATTGTTGTCCCGCTGTTGTGTTCATCGTTGCTCATGTCATGGTCCCCTTTGATGGAATTCTGTGCTTCACTCCCATGTGCCCTTCTTGCTCACTATCTCTGTGCCATTCATGGTGTTCACCC
>CM070042.1:55564820-55579127 GCA_036250615.1 Ptychadena robeensis
ATGGGGAGTTAAGTTTAGGGTCTGGGGGCGTTACAATTAATCTATCTATTAATGCCTCTAACCTGACCTTCGGACCCCCCTAACACTAACCCTCGGAACCCACTAAACCTTAACCCTCCAGAACCCACTAACCTTTAACCATCGAAACCCCCTACCCTCTCCTGTACCCAACCTAACCGAAAACCTCAGAAATTCCCCCCCCCCAACACATAATCTTAACCCTCGGAACCCCCAACGGAACCTCAGAATACCCCTAACCTTAACCCCCCAAGCCTTAAACCTCAAAAACCCTAATCCTTAAACGACCTAACCTAATCTCGAAACCCCCTACCCTGTCATTAAACCACTGGAACATGAACTTTCGAACCCTCCTAACCTCCCCCCCCCACAACCCTAACTAAACCCCCCCTAACCTTAACCTACAGAAACCCTGTAACATTAACCCCCTAACATTAACCATCGGAACCCCCTTAACTTAATCCGATCATCCACAATTGTAAGTTAAGATGTAATTCCAAAAAAACTAGGGACTATCCGGCATGGCAGGTTGTAAGCAGGTCTGTGGAGTCGGGTCGAGTAAAATTCCCCGGACTCGACTCCTCAGTTTCAGATTCTTCCGAATCCTCTGTATGTAATATGCTAATGTATATGTCTCCATCCATTGAAGGAAAGGAGGGCGGACAGACATAACCAGAACTACTGGCCAGGAAACAACACTGTAAGGCCATGTAAAGTCAGAGAAAGGGAGTAGGAGAAGATGCTGCTGCTTTTTCTTGAAGCTAGGCACCACGCTGTGATTGCATCGGGGATCCAATTAACGGAATCAATGTGCACACATGGGCACATCGATCCTGTCCAAGGGGACCGTATCCCAGCTTGCAGTGTGTGATTTACAACTACTCACAGCTGGGGAAGAAGGCAAGCCTGTCTCATACAGCTTCCAAGTGAGGAGATGCTGCTCCGGTCCCGTTCACAGGAGGAGGAGGAGACAAGAGCCGCAGCGGTTTTAATACTTTCCATTGAGACTCAATCCCATGCAAAATATTGGAGATTTAACGGGTCTTTCAAAACATGTTGGAACCCGTTCAATCAAGTTCCTTCGAGCAAGTATATTGATTCCCGCACGAAGGGAAGGCACACCACGGGTAGTTTGTAAACAGAGTAGAGTACAATCACCATCACCGCTGGCTGGTACTCAAATCTTGTTACGATCTACCCGGTGTGCAAGCTTTAGTGGTTCTGATCTTCTGCTGAAGATAGGCAGTGGAAAGGATGCCAAGAAGAGGCAGGGCGCAGGGGCACTTTCCAAATGATTCATGATTCCTGGGCATCCCAGAGTCATGTGAAAAAAAAAAAGTTGACGCTAACAATCTAAGGTATTTGGCGGCCCTCAGCTGAAATGAAAGAGGTTTTCCAAATTTTTTTGGCTGTACGGTTCAAGGCTTGAACTAGTTGGCGGATACCATTCCCTTCACTGTATACAAGCGTCTCTTCATAGTCCGACAACAAAACATTTACTTCATTATCAGCGAGAGTTAAAGCGGACCTACCACGATGTGTAGGGTCACTTTGCAATATCGGCATCAGGCCTTGCCAATAGATAGGGAAATACAGTGTCCAAAAAGAAAAAAATAAAATAATCTGTAAAGCAGGAAAAAGGAGTTTTTCGAGGGTAGCACCTCCCAATGCTGTGATACGTTGCGCAGGCGGCCGAGGGGGTCGATTGGTAGAGCTGAAAGGGCATGGCCGGGCAAGGGAAGAAACATCAGATGTGTTGTGGGGCCCCAATAAT
The DNA here is from genome assembly GCA_036250615.1 of Ptychadena robeensis. NCBI lineage: Eukaryota > Metazoa > Chordata > Amphibia > Anura > Ptychadenidae > Ptychadena > Ptychadena robeensis. The sequence continues at coordinate 55,566,613 of CM070042.1, forward strand.
GCACATGCCTCTGGCTCTGTCTTGTGACGTCACTATCACAGCGAGTCACTGTTGGTCCTCCCTACCCCTACCCTTTCTCTGTTCGGAGTCATGATCTGCATGAATGAGACACTGTCACCTGTTGTCCTCTCTTCGTCAGCATAAATTCCCCCCCACCATCACGCTTCATCTGTCTCAGGAGTAGTATGGATCTGAATCAATGAGAAACTGTCCCTGTGTCCATGTGTGCTCTTCTTCTGTCAGCACACCAATCCCCCTCCACTCCCCCTTTCCCCTTCTCTGTTCAGAGTTCCATGATCTGGAGGAAGGAGAACCTTACCCAGAACATTGAAAAGTGTCATCGCGAGGGATTGTGGGGGGGGAAGTGTAGAGGAGAGAATGGAGGGATGGCCAGAAGAGGACGCTGTGGTAGATAAGATATTTTATAACATTGCAGCCCTACCTGTGTGCCACCCAAATCCAGTCACATCCATATCACCTGCACACAGTGAACCCCTTCACCACCACTTTCAAGTCTCAATCTCTCCTGGTCTCCTACAGTGTCCATCTTACAGCTTCACTCCTTGGTCCTCCTATTGCCAAACTGCAGAACATACACATAGATATTGGAAGGACCAGGAACTGTCCTACCTGAACCAATCCCTGTGGGATGGTAAATATGTCGGCAAGGGGAGGGGCAACCTTAGTAATGTCCAACAGAAGGGCGCGAAAGTAGCTTCAGGCGCCATAGCGTAGGTAATTAAGAGGTGCCTTAGGGAATGAGGAAGGAAGTGAAGATTGTTTGTAAGTATGAGGCAGGTGTGTAATATGGTCAGTGTAATGTATGTGGGGGATTTTTGTTTTTTTGAGGGACATCGATTTAAGGCCGCCATACACGCATAAGATAGGCGGCAGGATGATTTGATGACGACCGATGGACTGTGCGCGATCACCGATCGGGATAGCCAAACATGGGGTGACAGACGCGGACAGCCCCACAGCTCGGCCGGCCAGAGAACGGACATGTCGATAATCTCTGACCGAATTGCTAGTTAGTCTCAATGGAAGACCGGCGTCTTGCTGTGCAGCTCTGGAGAGCAGAGTGATGACGTCATCAATGTGCACTCTAGAGCTCATCTGAGCTGGTCTGTGGCCCCCATCGGTACGTGTGTGGGGGCCTTTAGGTCGGGTCACAGTGGGCGCTGTAATGTATGCGCGCTGCATTTATTCTTATAGCAGAGAAGTCATTATGTTATTAGACCGTGTTAATTGCGACATTTGAAGTATTTTTTTTTTATAAAAAAAAAATAATTACTTCCCATTTAAATTAGGGAGGATCTGAGTCGGTCCATTTTTTGCTGACTCGACTCCAGGGACCAAAAATGTATCCGACTCCTCGACTCCGACTCCACAGCCCTGGTTGTAAGGGGAGGAAAAATATTGCAAACACCGACATGGCCCTTAAAACATGGCGCCAATGGAATGATGGTAGACTTTGGATCTTGCCGCCACATCCCGGAATGGGCATGTAAAGCGCTCTCAGATATGAAGAGTCTCCATTGTATGCCTCCCCTTCCACTACAGCACAATGATGCGAGGAGATATTCGGAGAGTGATCAGCAGACTACAAACACTACTCCCCCTCTTCTATGATTTAACTATCATCGGTGAAGATTCTCGGCTTGACGCTTTATTATTTTTCTTTCCACCTATGCATTTGGGACCAGAAGGCGGCTTCCGTTTACAATAATTCCCCGGCACCATACGCGCCCAGCGGGCTTTGCAATGCGATGTACCCAGCAAAGCAGGGCATTACTCAGATTGCCAGGCACGCCGGGGTCTGGCTTGAGAGATGTTTTTAAGCAATTACGCTTCACTTTACATCTCATCCTGCGAGATTATGTGATGTTGGATTAGCGGCATTGTGTTGTATGGTGGGAGGTGCACTTCGCAGACCGTGGTGGGGTAACATTTGCCGCTTCTACCTACCAAGGAGAAAGTTTGTTGTCGTTTTTTAAAAGTGGAATCCAGGCAGATACAAAAATATAAAAAGTATTTGACCCTTGAAAGACATTTGGCAGTGCCAGCAGCACGCTGTAGTAGGAGTGGGCCGAGCGCTTATTCTCCTTGACCATCCAATGAAATGCTGGGGAGGGACAAGACTGTAAGAGGAATCAGGTCTGTGTGCCACAGAGGTTTATGCTATGACATAGTGATGAGTGACTAGGCAATATTCGAATTCGCGTAATTTAGGAAAATCCGCCATAATATTCGATTCCTATTCGTAATCTCGAATATCCGCACTTACGACATGAATTGCGATCTAACAATCGCAATTTGCGACCCAATATGCCCAATGCATGAAAGTCAATGAGAATGGCGGAATCCGAAATCGCGATTATCCGAGAAAGCGCATGCGACCGACATATGCGAATTACATTGAAGTCAATAGAGAATGGCGGAATCCAGAAATTGTGATTATCGAGAAAGCGCAATGCGACCAAATATGCGCAATCAGCAAGTCAGTGGAGCCTCGGATATTCGACTGGGAGATAATCCGTCATTCTGTTTTAAAAAAAGCGCATTGCGATATATAATCGCGATCCCATTAATTGCAATGGATCGGATTATAAAAGCGCAATAATCGCGATCAGCGCCGGATAGGATATCCGATGATATATTCGCGAATATTCGCGAAATAGCGATATTCGAGCTAAATATTCTAAAGTTGAATATTCGAGCTCAACACTAGCTATGACGCGGGGCTGTGCAAATCTCAGAACTGGACAGAAAGAATAAAGATAGTATTGAGCCATTCGTCTTAAGTGGGAAGAGTTTGATGATCGATCGCCGCGAATGTACACAGAGATTGATCTTCAGGAATCTAATGCATAAACGACCCATGTACGGGAACCAATAGTAAGTTACTTGTATGGAACATATATCATGTATCTGGACCACTGGTGGTTTTAGACATGGGCAACCAGGGCGCCATCATGCTGCTGGTGCACTTCCGGCAGTGATCTAAACTCATCTCCATTGGAAGGCCCCAGGTTTCTGTGCTTGTTGGCTTTGCCATTATTCATGCTGGATTCTGGCTCCTCACCATGAATAAGTGGATGGATATTTAAAAGAAAACCCAACCAAAATGTTCCATGTTATGTAGAGCAGTGGTGGGCAACTGAGTTGATACATGTGCAGCTGCACATCGATCCAGACCCTCCCGCCGTCGACATATCTCCGCATGTGGTGGACCAGATCCCATCAGAAAGTTAAAGCCAGACAGCACCCATCCCCCCTCCTGTCCCTGGGTGCAGTGGTCATATGTAGACCCGGTTTCCCCGATCAACATTGACAATTTTACTGATGTAGGAGCGCCAAAGCTGATAAGAAAAGCTGGGTCAGTGTGTGACCACTTCACAGGTTCGGTTTTGGGGGCCACATGTGGAGGACCAAGAAAGGCCACCGAACAACGCCCAAAGGGCCGCATGTGGCCCCCTGACCGCAGGTTGGGCACCTACAATGTAAAGAGTAGGGAAACCTCCCCTTCCTATTGTATATGCTGTTCCACTTAGGGCTTATCCCCACTTGTGCGGGCCGTCCAAGCCATTGCGACCGCAGGTGGCTGCTTCCATTAATTTAAAAAGCCCTGTCCCCCACGCGTTTCTCCATTTTTGGCCCAGATTGGCTGCAGCCGATCACTGCGCATCGCACCCATAGACATAAATAGACAAAAAATCGTGTGTGGAAGCGATTTTTTACCGTGACCATTTTTTCTCTATGTGCACGATCCAGGTAATAGGGGGGCGACTTGCTATTATAAAAAAAAAAGACGATGTGAGCGGTCACCGTGGTCGCAGCCAACCACGCAAGTGGGGACAAGCCCTTAGATTGCAAGCTCTAGGGGTACTGATCCTCTCTTCCTCCTGTGTCAAAGTTTGTACCTGCTTAGCGTACAGCGCTGCATAATATGTTGGCGCTACACAGATAAAAGTTAATAATAATGGTAGAGGAGGTAGGGCAGTGACCATCTAACGATCAGCGTCACACACAGGTTAGAGCGGCACTGTTGTGCATAAGAATTACGCTGGCCATACACCTTTAGATCTCTCTGTCAGATATCCTTTAGATCTACCAACAACTATGTAGTGCCTCTGCCTCTCCTCTGTGATTGAACACAGGTAGACTTGGTTTAGATGGTTTAGAAAGCCCCTCATATCACATGGTTTTGGTAAAACAAAAGGAGATCTAAAAGAAATCTGACAGAGAAATCTAAAGGTGTATGGGGACCCTTAAGCTGGCCATACACCTTTAGATCTCTCTGTCAGATATCCATTAGATCTACCAACAACCATGTAGTGCCGGGTCCTCTGCGATTGAACACAGTCAGACTTGATGGTTAGAAAGTCCCTCATATTACATGGTTTTGGTAAAACAAAAGGAGATCTAAAGGAAATCAGACAGAGAGATCTAAAGGTGTGTGGGGACCCTAAGTCATGAAACTTCTCCACGATCAAAATGCGCGTCTGGAGATCAAACCGGTTAAACGACGTAACTATTCGGTGAATTATAGATGTAACGCTCCGAAATGACGATACCTATCCCTGCCTGTTCTTTAATCGTAAGCTCTTGGGACCAGGCATCCCTTTCTTGTGCCGACGCGTCTAATTATCTCCGCCGGGCGCATAAAACGATCAGAGCAGCCGTTAACAAAATCTACTCCGGCTCTTTGAGGAACCCTTTTGCGCACCCAACCTGGCAGAGTGCGTGATTCATTCTCCGATGGTATGTATATTTGATGAGCTCTGGCTGGCCCTGCAGCGCCGCTCAGCCGAACAAACTCCAAATTGTCAACTTAAACATTTTAAATGTTTGATGTGCGCGCTGTGCGCTGGGGGAAACCAATCACCCACGGCTTCTACGTTGCAGAGCCCCACCAGGAATTATTAATCAGAGGCGAGATATTTCGCAGGAGTCGGGGAACTGAATTGTTGCCTTGTAACTCGTGTTATTGCTGAGATTGTTGGTTTAACCCTTTTTCGTGTCGATAATGGGACGCGCCAATGCTTACCCAGCTGTCACAGTGAGCCAATTATTTCAGTGCTAAAGTATAAATCAGGAGCGTTGACTTCCAAGTCACTGATATCAGCAAGTAGAATTTGCAGAAACAGATCAGTACAGGTCCCCCTATATGGGTTGATACCCCTCGAATCGATGAACAGTCAAGTGGGCATTGTGACATCACCACACTGCGCTTGAGGATTCGTTGATCACACGGTTAATCGATGTGCAACACTTCGTTACTTTGAATGGAGAACAGGGTCCTGAAAGGGTCGGTGCCAAGAGCTGGCAGGCACAGGTGGCCAATCAGGGGGCACACTTGCATAGGTAGGGGGATCTAATCAAGCGGGCCTGACTGAGTGGACATGGCCCGCCTGTAGTGCCGGCCCTGACCTATGTATGGGTCCCTTTAGTACTTTCCTTTAGCGGTAAACATGGTACAGCACTCCCTAATCAAGGTAAGGGTGAAAAAAAATTCCAGGGGGGGGGGGTAGGTGAGGATGAAAGATTAAGAAAAGTTGAGTGAATAAATGAGTGATCATTGAGAATAGTAAAAGGTGAAAGAGAAAAGATGGGAGAGGAGAGTTAGGAGGGAAAAGAGGAAAGGAAAGAGAAGCGGAGAGGAGACAGAGAGAGGGCATGTATGGAAAGGGCAGATCTGGGAGAGTAGGGGAAAATAAGAAGATTAATAGGACAGAAAATAAGAAGAGAGGCGTTAAGAGGGTAGGGAAGAAAGGAGAGGAGTGAGAAAGAAAAATAAGTGAGTTAAAAGGAATGAAATCGGAAGAGAGGAAAACAGTGTTGAAGAGGAGAAAAGAAGAGGCGTGAGACAGTATAGGAAGAGAAAGTAAAGTAAAAAAGAAGTGAAAAAGTGGGATATAAGTAGTGTTGAGCTTGAATATTCGAATGGCGAATATTTTTCGTGAATATCGGCAATTCGAGAATTCGCCAATATCTCGAATATGTCGGCGGATATTCGCAATTCTGAATATTCGCAATACGGCCATGTATTGCGAAAATAATATTCGCATTGCAAAAATAAACATAGCATGCGAATATTATTTCGATGCGATTATGATTTTTGCAATACATGGCCATACCGCCAATATTCGAATTTCCGAATATACAATCGAATATTAGTAGAATTATTCGGGAAATATCACAAATTCGAATATTGCCTATGCCGCTCATCACTAGATATAGGAAGAGAGCAAAGGCAAGAGCAAAAGAAGGAAAATAAAAAGGTCGAAGAAGAAAAGGAAAGAAGAGTAGGAGAAACTAAAGGAAGGTAGAGAAGTAGAGGGGAAAGTAGAGGAGAGAAAACGCAGAGAGACGTTTAGAGAGGAGATAAGAAAAGAAAAGTGACAGAAGAGAGGAAAGAAGAAAGAAAAACTAAAGAATGGAAGAAGGGGAGAAGAGACAGTTATAGGGGATATATGGAAAGGGCAGATATAGGAGAGGCTTTAAAAGGAGAGGGGGGGGGGCGAAGAGGAGAGAGAGAAAGAGAGAAAGAGAGAGAGAAAGAGAGAAAGAGAGAAAGAGAGAGAGAAAGAGAGAGAAAGAGAGAGAGAGAGAGAGAGAGAAAGAGAGAGAGAGAGAGAGAAAGAGAGAGAGAAAGAGAGAAAGAGAGAGAGAGAAAGAAAGAGAGAATGTAAAGTAACAGAGAAGTGAAGGAATTGGGATATGAGAAGAGAACTAAGGAAGGAGGAAAATAAAAAGGTTAAAGAAAAAAAGGAAAGAAGAGTGGGGAAACTAAAGGAAGGTAGAGAAATAGAGAGGAAATTAGAGGAGAGAAGCGAGAGAAAAGAGAAAACATATAGAGAAGTAGAGAGGAGATAAGATGAGTGACAGAAAATTAAAGAAGGGTAGAAGGGGAGAGGAAACAGTTAGAGAGGATATATGGAAAGGGCAGATATAGGAGAGGCGTAAAGAGGAGAGCAGAGGAAAGGAGACGAGCGAGAAAGAAAGAAAAAGAAGAGAATGTAAAGTAACAAAGAAGTGAAAGAGTGGGATATAAGAATAGAGCAAAGGAAAGAGGAAAATAAAAAGGTTGAAGAAGAAAAGGAAAGAAGAGTGGGATAAACTAAAGGAAGGCAGAGAGGAAAGTAGACAACAGAGGAGAAAACACAGAGAGAAGTGAACAGAACAGATAAAAATAAGAAGTGACAGAAGAAAATAAAAGAGAGGAGTTAGAGAAAACTAAGGAATGGTATAAGGGTAGAGGAGACAGTGAGGATATATATCAGTGATGGCAAACCTATGGCACAGGTGGTAGAGGTGGCACTCATTCCTCTCTGTGGGCACACGAGCTGTCAGCCAGCACAGAGGAGAGAACTGCAGCCTATTGCCTCTCAATGCTGTTAGCTCTCTCCCCCTCTCTTCTGATTGCACACAGTGCCCTATAGACGGGCCTGAAGGAATGTAATAAAATTAAATAAGCCTAAGGCCTACATATGACAGGGATGGTATGGGACAGTAGTCAGTGTAGGTCAAGTAAAGGTAAGGTGCGGAGTTACCAGATTGGTTCAGGTCCAGATAGGTGGGGCTCCAGGTTCTCAAATCCTGGGGTCTTCATAGTGTCACATCATTCCATGAAGAAGACAGAGGAGTGTCAATCTCCCACCCACCCTCCTGTAGGCCGGGGGGGGGGGGGGGGGGGGGGGGGGGGGGGGGGGGGGGGGGGGGGGCGTGCGATGCTGGTCAATGTTACATTGTTATATGTTCATTGTGTTTGGGTACCAACATGAGTTTTTTGCAGATGTCATAGCGTGCATGGTGGGTTCCGGGTCTTCCTAGGCCAACAGCTGGAGGTAGAAAGGTTGGTGAGAACCACCTGAGGGTGGTATCTCCTGAGTAGGTCACTGGGATGACCTGAATATGGTAAGCGGTCTCAATAGACCTGTGGCAGCCTTAGTTGTCCTTGAGTCGGAGAGTGGCGGCTGAGGACCTACACAAACTAAGGCGGCAGGCACTGGTGATCTGTGTTTGAACTGAGGATGGTGGATGGTGATGGAACCTAGAAGACTCGGAACCAGGATGAGCTTGATGTTAAACGGATTTGGTTGTAATTAATGTTTGCATTGCTGTATTAATAAAAGGTGCTATGGTCATTTTATTCCACCTCCTGTGTAAGTGTATCATTTCCGAGGGAACTGTATTTTTCGCCATATAAGATGCACTTTTTCACACCCAAAATTGGGGGTAAAAAGTGCCTGCGTCTTTTACGCCGAATACGCGACCTCCAGGGTCACTCGGCCGCTGGTGGTCGCACCTTGGCTGCCCGCCAGCTCTCCCGGCACGGAGAATAGCTGGGGGAGCAGGAGAAGCTGTCAGATGTGAGATGCCGGCTAATGCCGACTCTCCAATCTGAACTGTGTAATTGCCTATGCCAGCCCTGAACTGGCATAGGAAATTAAGAGAAAAGTATAGATGAACTTGCATCTACCTTTTCTCTTCTGTCCGTGGGAACAGCAATCGTTCCCCACGGACACAGTGAGAGGAAAGGAGACAGCCCGCCCCCCCCTCCTCATGTTTACAGTGTAGAGATGACGTGTGTTCAGCTGAGAGTGCACTGCTGCTAGTGACACCTACTGGCTGAATTGGATATTGCATTCACTGAAAATATTGTATTAACCCAATTGATGTGAAAACTTATTAAATCTTTTTTTCTGGTTTTCCTGCCCTAAAAACTGGGTGCGTCTTATATGGAGAAAAATACGGTATATATCTTTAAGGTGTTTGGTGGGAGAGGTACAATGGTTGGAAGGGGAGACGAAGGTCCATATGACCTATCCTAGTCATGTATCTGATAAGAAAGTGGAGTGTGTGTTTACATGATTTGTGTGTATATGAGTTGTGTAATTCAGGTTATATTGCCATGCCGGCGCTTTGAGATAAATAAGTGGGGTTTGGGTTTCAGATTTGGAACTCTGCCTCCAAAAAGGTTCGCCAACGCTGAAATATATTGGATGGGTAAGGGAAAAAAAAAGGAGGAAACTCGAGAGAAAGGAGAGGAAAAGAGGGGGCAATACAGGAAAGGCAGAAGAGGAAAGAGAAGAGCTGACAGCAGAGTAAATAAAATATATTATCAAAGAAAAAATATAAAATAACACAAAACGCGAAAGGAGAAAAGCAGAAACACCTTGGTAACGCAGAGTGACAGCAATCTTTACACGGGGAGAAAAAAAAGCAATTTAGCAGAAAGCTGTGACTTTCCCCCCATTTTCCTGTCACGCCTGTCATTGGCTGCGCAGAAAATAATGGAGCGGGTAGGAAAGTGGCAAGTTTGAAGCCGAGACGCCGCCGACACTCGGGATAAGTTGAAGCGGCGGGCGCTCCTTCTCAAGCCATCATCTCAACTTCCGGATAGTGATGAGCGGCATAGGCAATATTCCAATTCGCGATATTCTGCGAATAATTCGACGTATATTCGATATTCGCAATTTCGAATATTCGCAAATATATAAATCGTGAATATTATTCGCAATGCATTCACAATGTCATTAAAATGAATGGTAATTTTCATAGTCGTAAATAGAGATGGTCAAATTTTTTTTCAAAAATTGGGCGATTTCAAAGGTAATTGCAAAGCCCCTGAACATGGTATCAACACCAAACTTTCTGGAGATGTAGAGAAGGGTTGGGGGGTATACTCCAAAAAAGAAAGTATGTCTCTAACACAAACAGTTTTTGCACAAATGAGGTTCAAAGGAAAGCCAAAATTTCGAAAATCGGAATTTCGACTATTTTTTAACTTAATTTATGCAAAAACTACATGTGCTAGAGCAAAACTTCAAATGTTCTCACAACCCTTCTCTACATTTTCGAAAACTTTGGTGATGATACCATGTTCAGGGGCTTTGCAATCAGTTCACAAACTTAGCAAGTCGAAAAATTCGACCATCTCCAGTCGTAAAGCTTTCCGCTGCATAATATTGCGAATTCTCGAATAGCCGATATTCGCTGAATATATTAGCAATTCAAATATTCAAGCTCAACACCAGTCCCGGAGAACAGACACTTCCCAATGTTCCACCACAGCGTAGAGAGCGAGGAGACCGTCCCTCGGGCGAGGAAAGGATTGAATTAATCCCTGTAAGATCTCGTTTAGATAGCTAGCTCTGCAGGGCAGATGTGCGCTCTTATCTGATAGATGACGCGCCGCTCTCGTAATAGTATTAACCCGGCGCTGCGCGCGATTCGATGAGGGAGGGGGGGGCTCATAAATAACGACGTATGTATTTCGCCTCCGGAGCAGAAAGTACAAGTGGTCAGTGACATTAATATCATATCGGAATGTAGCGGAGGACATTATCATATCTCAAGATGTGTCGGTACGAGCAGGCGGCGCGGCACAACCAACAGGCCGAACAGGAGCCGATGCGGGACGAGAGTCGTTTAAAGGTCAGAGCCATCCAGAGGAACATGGGGGGGGGGGGGGGGGGGGGGGGGGGGGGGGGGGGTGTCATTTATGAAAGGTGGACTGGTCACTTACTTTTGTAATTATCATAAATTATTATTATGACCCATTCGGATGTTTAACCGGGAACCACTGCTTTAAGGCAATAAACTGCCACAGATCTCCACAGGGCGAGAGGATCTGTGTCTGCAGCTTCTGCATTGCCTGCATCTAGCTCCTAATACCTTCCTTGCCTCAGAGGGTTAACTCTCCTGCTGCAGAGTTCCCTTTGCTGGACACTTGTGATGCTCCTTACCTTGTCAGCTGCTCCTCCCTCCTGCCCTATTTAAGAGAGTCTCAGGCACCAGGAAGGTGCCTGGACAATAGGTCTCATGTGTTTACCTCCAGCCTCCTTGCTTGTTGACTTGGTTCCAGACTCTCTGCTCGTCCAACGGATCCTCTGCATTTCATTCAAGTACCTCCTCTTCTGTCTTCCCAGCTCTAGACCCTCGGCTCGTCCCACGTACACCGCTTATGATTACACTCCTGGCATTACATTTTGGTCATCAGCAGCCAACTTGCACAGGTGTATCCAGGAACAGCAACCTGGGGTTCGTCTGCAGCACTGTCCATCAGCCCTTGGGGGCTGCTCTGGTGAACAACAAATGATCCCTTAGACTCTGCGCCCTGGATTACACCTTTGCCAACTGTGCAAGTTGGTCCAGTGGGTCCACATCCTTAATATCCGGTGTCACCCTTGCTCTGGTGCCACCCGCTGTGACATAGACCTTCCATAGGCCAGCTTTAAATCAGTTAAAAATGATTTCAAATGGTAAAAAAGAACCACCCCCATACTTGTACTCAAAATAAACAGAAATAGAATGGGGACAGCGTAGAACGCGGACACGGTGTAATCTGACCATGGAATGCAATTTTCTGAAGCCTCTCGACTCCCAGACACCACTGATGGCAAATGGCTGAAGTCCGATTATGGTCAATTGCTCGGCAATCAAATACTGTTGCACCTACAGCTAGTCCTCTGCTGAAAAGACGGCAATCGGCCACCGCTAGCAACTTCATTTCCGCAATCCTTAAAGGCCAACAGGAGCATGGAGTACGCACCCCCCGCCCCCTCGCTCAAGGGCTCAAAGTGCACTTAAACCTACTCGCCTAATGTCCCAAACAACATAAACTTCCATCTTGTGGTGAAAAATCCAAACAGAAAACTTCCAACAGTGTTGGCAACAAGTCAAATTTCCATGTCTCCCTCTGAGAAGATGCTGAAGGTTCGGCGTGTCAGGCTTGTCAGAGAGGCGCGAATGGTTAACGAGGCTCTGTACTTGTAAGTGCGGCGCGGTAATGAGATTACATCTGCGAGCGGATTTGCGAATGCCGAAAGAAGAAGAATTTCAGAGAAAAGTTTCAGACTGGAGTTCCTCTCCGGAGATTTGGGTGCAATAAGTAGAGTGAAGAACTCGGAACGGCTGCCAAAAGTGGAAATCGACGTTCGGTACGGATGTTCAGAGGACGGGTAAAGCGTGGCAACAGCCGGTTCCTTGTGGAAGGTCTGTGTGCCTGTCTGGGCATGCCGATGTGACTGGCAAATGTGATGAGGGACCTCAGGGATGAAGCACCGTAAGTGGGCCAAAACATTCCAAAACAAAGCAGGTTGTGTAGAAGAGGAGGGATGGATGTGGGGGCAAAAAACAGACAAGGCCTGGACCTCAGCCAAGGTAGAAGAAGAAAAGTACAAATAAAAGGGAACTCGATAATTATGAGGACCACTGCTGAACTGAAAAGGCAGGGATGAGGACCACTGCACTGAACTACAGACAATATGACCCCAAAGACAGACAGTATGACTCCAATGCTGACCCTCATCAGGCCGGAGGTTGGTCGGCCATTAGAGCCCTCCTGACTGGCCATGGATTTCCGTCCTGTCCCTCCTGGCTGGCCATAGATTTCCTTCCTGTCCCTTCTGGCGGGCCAGGGATTTCCCTCCCGTTCTTTCTGGCTGGCCAGGGATTTCCCTCCCGTCCCTTCTGGCTGGCCATGGATTTCCCCCACTTTCCATCTG
>CM070042.1:55609445-55619519 GCA_036250615.1 Ptychadena robeensis
GATATTCGAGCTAAATATTCGAAAATCGAATATTCGAGCTCAACACTAGTCTTATAGTCCAAAAATACGGTATGTTAAAAAAAATTATGAACAGAAGCTTTTGATAGAGAAGATTAAACATTCAATTGCAGCACACTACGGCTTCTAGGAAACAATCCAAACAATTATCCTCTAGGTGTTATATAGCCTGAGCATCTCAACACCAAGGTGACCAAGGGCCAAATTAAAAGACTAAGGGGCCAGTTTTGGCCCCCATGCCTTCAGTTTGCTCATGTCTAGAGATGGTCGAATTTTTTTTCAAAAATTCGACCATTTCGCCGATTTCGAGTTAATTGCAAAGCCCCTGAACATGGTATCATCACCAAACTTGCTAGAGATGTAGAGAAGGGTTGGGGGTATACTCCAAAAAAGAAAGTATGTCTCTAACACAAATAGTTTTTGCACAAATTAGGTTCAAAGTCAAGTAAAAATTTCGAAAATCGGAATTTCGACTTTAACTTTGAACTTAATTTATGCAAAAAGTACATGTGCTAAAGCAACACTTCTTTTTTTCAAATGTTCCCACAACCCTTCTCTACATCTCCAGCAAGTTTGGTGATGATACCATGTTCAGGGGCTTTGCAATCAGCTCACAAAGTTAGCAAGTCGAAAAATTCGACCATCTCTACTCATGTCTGACCTTGACCTTGGGCGCATTCGACACCCAACAGAAAGTATCTTTACTGTCAGGATCACAAACTATTACATAGCTTCTACATACGTGCCGGAGTCTCAGTCATTAGTATCCGCCAGCTCTGGGTCTCGGATTTGCTTAGCTTAGAGCGGGGACATCCCGAGCGCTACGGAACAGCTCCATACTTCTACAGAATCTTCCCCTCTGGCTGAAAGACTTCCGCTATTAATTCCAACGCATTTCAGGAGCTTGACAAGGCCCCTGTTCTGTACAACACATATCCCTTGACAAATCCCCGGAGCCTGCCATCCTTCCAGTACGGTGCCACGGCCTCTCTGCGTTGTCACTTCTCCGAGTGAAATAGATCCCCCAAAAGACTTCTTACTGGATATCTGCGAGGCAACGTCACGACCTCTTGCGCGCTTATTCTCTGCCCCCCGAGCCACAGTTCTTCGTTTTTTCTTAATTCAATTCTTTCTGTATAAAAAAATCCCTTTTACAGAGCCTAAAATTAAATTTTATTCCCATTCCTTCCAAGTGGTCCTTACTGGTGCACAGTGATGGACTGTCCTATGCACTCATTGTATGGGCCAATGTAATGGTATGATGCAGGGGGCGTGTCCATGACAACCAGGGCTTACAGGAAGTAGACTGAATGACACTGGCTATAATTCAATCCTAGACAGGATGAAGGTCAGGTCCACAGGGGGCAGACACCAGGAAAAGCGAGAAAAGGGGTTGGTCCACATGTTGTAAAAGTAATTGGAAATGATTACACATACAGTTGTGTTTTTTTTCAAGGATGTTTACACCTGAGATAGTTCTTGACAGAGGAAGTTGGAGGAAATCTTTCCATATTGGCCAGAAAAACACAATTGGATTAAAAGATTTGCCTTCCCATTTTTGGGATACAGTGGACCCTTGACTTATGAACTTAAGGGTGTGAAACCAAGAGTTGGTTGTAAGTCAAAACTATTTTTTCCATAACAATTCATGAAAATGCCCATAATGGGGTCTGGACCTCCCAAAGCACCACTTACCATAATAATAATAAAAAGCATTATATACTATGTGTGATTTACCAGAAACACCAAATTCTTTCTCATAAAAGTAAAATGTGCCTAGACTACCAGAAACAAAAGTTTGTTATCACCATTCTAGTGGAAATCTCTGGTTTTCAGGAAGAAAGGGTGAAATGGAAGGTGGTTATTGTTTAAAAGGAGACCCTTTCCAAAAGAACATGGTGGCGGTGTCCTTTCTTTCTCTCCTTGTAAGAGTCTGTAGACTTTGGTTGTAAGTTAAAACAAAAATTTTGATTGCAACTCAAGTTGGTCTTATGTCAAGCCAGTTGTAACTCAAGAATCCACTGCAACTCCCAAGTTTGGATTTCCACCCTATCATTCACAATAGTCCCCCACATATTGAAAGAAGGAACCTCCATACTTCTCCATGGCCAACATTTCGGAATAAACCTTAAGCTGGCAACTGCATATACAAAGCCGTTTCTGACTATCCTGTTACACTCCAAGGGTTGCTTGTTGCTTTTCTGTCCATCAGAGCTTTTCCTGACTTCTTGTGATGATTATGGTCAATGGGGACACTGGGAGAAATAAACAATGAGCTTAGATAGTGTTTTATAGCTATGACCCTAATGAGGAAATTTGCCTTGATGTCCTGCCCTGGTGCATCTCCAACTTCCCACCTAGAAAACCTTTGACATGGCCATCATACTCTTCTCTGAAGTCAAAGCATCAGGTTTGTAGTAAGGCCTTTCATCTACTGGCTGCTCTTCTGGCCTTCTTCCACCCTCCTAATTGCTTTATAATGGAGCTTTTATTCCGTAGGTCACAGCTCCTGTCACTCAACTCCAGGAGCAATAAGAACTCAGGCCTACCACAACCTGCAACTAATTGTATAGATCTCCGAGAGCCAAACATCACGGGTGAGAGTGAGGGAAAAGCGAAGTTGAGGGTTATAAGGAGAGGCACCCGGGAAATTCTTACCTCGCTCTTTGTGGGATTATATTGTTTGGTTTAGGAACAGCGCCAGGAACTAAATTTACATGTTATAGAGAAGCACTTAGAGCCGAAACTTCCACAAAGGCAGCCAAGCTAATAGCCACCCTGATTACTAGCTTATAAAAGGCATTTTGCGTCCACCACATCTTCTGCGGGGCTACCTAAAATACACTTTACTCCCTACTGGCACTTGCTGCCAGCAGGTTACCCCATATCTCCGACAAAATAGGTGAGGGAAGTCAATCTTTTGGTGGCCATCGGTTCTCTATTTACAGTGGACCCTCAAGATACGATCAACACGAGATACAACCTCATATGTCAAAATTTTTATTTTGACATATGACCAAAGCTTTAATTACAACCAGAATTTGTTACTGCTTTTCAGGTGCCCTCCTGTGGCAGAAAGCGTTAATGACGCATAGACGTCTGTGCAGCCAGTACACACACTATTGCCTCAGGGTTGCATCCAAGGACCCCAGATGAGTCCAGAAACTTTTGAGTCCTCTCTGAGCCCAGATATATGGCCATACACAGGGGTGTAAGCAACGACCCGAGAGGTGTCCAGAAACTTCCCCTGAGCCCAGATATATGACCATACACAGGGGTGTAAGCAACGACCCCAGAGGTGTCCAGAAACTTCCCCCTGAGCCCAGATATATGACCATACACAGGGGTGGAAGCAAGGACCCCAGCAGTGTCCAGAAACTTCCCCCTGAGCCTAGGTATATGAGTATACACAGGGGTGTAAGTAGGGACCCCAGAGGTGTCCTGAAACTTCCTCTGAGCCCAGATATATGAGCATGCACGGGGTGTAAGCAAGTACCCCAGCAGTGTCCAGAAACTTCCTCTGAGCCCAGATATATAGGGTGGAGCTTACTGCCACAACAGCATCCAAAATCTGAACCCCACCCCTGCCTATGCCCCACTTCAAAAAGGTGACCTGCCGACGTGGCTTCTTCTGCACCTTTAGAAGAGTCCTACCTTTGTTGGCCATGTTATCTACAACCGTCACCGTCCATCGCTACCCAGGACTAGATTCAACACGGTTGACAAACTCAACCCAACACAACCCAAAAGACCAGCAGCACTTGTCAGGGAGTTGATCAGTCAAGGCAAACAAGGAATGGAGTGCAGAGACTGCAGAGACATCATCTGAGCTTCTGAAGGAGCCTGTGCGTCTCTGAAGACAAGGTGACTTTAGAGGCATCATAATGACATGTGAGAGAGCTGCCAAGACGGCCCGCCATCGTCCCGAGCCGATGCAGAGGAGGGCGGCTCGGAAGCGGGGGGACACATCAGTGCCCGGGACGTTCACAGATGACAGAGGACTAATTGGGACTGAAAGGCAGGGTGGGATAATGGAGGATCAATATGAAGAGCTCTCTCCGGAATGAGACGTATCAAGTAAAGCAATCTATATTTCTGCAAGATTATATGTTCTGGATGCAGGGAGGGCGCTATAAAAAACATAATTTAACTCCTTTAGGAGGAGATAAGCTCTTAATGCAATAAACATGAAAATTGTATGCAGGCTGAAATTGGGCCAATCACATGACTTGAAGCTCATATACCCCCCTGCTCCCCAGAATATGCCACCAGCCCGAAAGTGCCTAGGGGTGCACATAAGTGGTACTTTGGTAGGGGCCAAAACCTAGCTCTGCGTACCGGCATTATTGTTACACAGCTCATATGTGTACTAACAACTTGGAGGCGCTCCGTGTCTGGGAGGCCGCAGCTAAATGTTACATGTATACAATTTATGTCACTTGGATAACTGCAGGGAAACATGAATAACTATGAAAGGTTGCAGTTAGGGGTGTGACATTAATTTTTAATTAATAATCCCCCAAAAAATATTGGACTTCTAAGGGTGTTGGAGATCTGGGGGATGAAAGTCAGAGTAGGCATATGTAAGGGTAAAACCTTACAAGAGGAAAGCACTGTGTGACAGCTGAAATATGACTATGAAAGGATGACATTTGGACTGGAGGAAGTGTCAGGGGTTAGTTACAGAAAATTTCAGGGTTGAACTACTGAGGTATGAGATCTGGGGGATCAAACAATGTTGTACTGTGAGAGTTATATTTGACCCAAAGCCAGCTTGTGACCTGTAGATGGAGGCAGCTCATCAGAGGCTCAATCAGTAACAGAGAGGTCCATCTGCAGCAGAATCTACCATACAGGAGGCTGATGCAGAGGACAGTGAGGAAGACCACCCTACATATGGGGTAAGTACCAAATACCATCTCCTGGTACTCATCTGAGGAGCTCACCAAGAAAGTTATGTGCACCCCTGCCTATGCCCCATTTACACCCAATACCACTATGCTATGTAGTGTCTTGGTGACAGAAAAGGGAAATGTCTAGTACAGAGGGTTATGGAAGAAAGAGAATACATAGAGTTGGGTAAAAAAAAGTTAAAAAATTATATTTAAAAAGTAAATTTTATGACCAGAAGCCTTCTCCTCCCAGGCCACAGCCTGAACTATTCTCTAAGCCCCGGCCCCCGCAGGGTTAAATCCAGAGGATCCGCTCTCTCCAGCTGTAACTAGTTTATACCCGGCGCTGTAAATTTTCACATCAAAACAGCGTTTCTGCAGCAATCGGGAGAAATTGGACTAAATTTCCTGTAGCCAAGCTGGATGTGAAAACAAGACCATTCCGTTGCGGATTTATACCCATAAGTATGCCGTATATCACCGGCGCTCCATGGCTGCCAGCTCGGAGCTGTGAACGGAGGGGGCACAGCATCTGGAGGGAGGAGAGCAGCAGATTTTACAGGAATGCATAACTAATCGGAGAATTAGGTTTCAACAAATAGAGCTAACCAGATTTGAAAGCTTCATAAACGAGGTGGGATTATAAAGATAAGGCTTGTCCCCACTTTCGCAATCGGCCGCGATGGGCGTGACCACCCACAGAAATCACGTCACGACTTGGAGACGCTCCGTGTCTGGGCGGCCGCAGCTAAATGTTACATGTATACAATTTATGTCACTTGGATAACCGCAGGGAAACATGAATAACTATGAAAGGTTGCAGTTAGGGGGGTGACACTGGGAATGTAAATTAATAATCCCCCAAAAAAAGAATGGACTTCTAAGGGTGCACGCCGCCCAATGTTCCTCTAATCTGTTACTTTATCCAGCCGTGTGGGGCTAGCTTAAGGGTGTTGGAGATCTGGGGTAGTGTTGAGCTCGAATATTCGATTTTCGAATATTTAGCTCGAATATCGCTATTTCGCCATTTCGCGAATATTCGCGAATATATCATCGGATATCCGACGCGATCGCTTTTATAATCGCGATCCATTGCAATGAATGGGATGTAATGGGGGTAATCGCAATGCGATTTTTTAAAAGGGAAATGATGGATATTCTCCCAGTCGAATATCCGAGCTCCATTGACTTGCATGCATTGCGCATATTTGGTCGCATTGCGCTTTCTCGAATAATCCCATTTTCGGATTCCGCCATTCTCTATTGACTTTAATGTATTGCGCATATTTGGTCGCATTGCGCTTTCTCAGATAATCACAATTTCGGATTCCGCCATTCTCCATTGACTTGCATGCATTGCGCATATCGGATCGCAATTGCGATGTTTAGATCGCAATTCATGTCGTAAGTGCGGATATTCGAGATTACGAATATGGAATCGAATATTATGGCGGATATTCGCGAAATTATGCGAATTCAAATATTGCCTAGTCGCTCATCACTAATCTGGGGATAAAAGTCAGAGTAGGCATATGTAAGGGTAACATCTGACAAGAAAAAAGCACTGTGTGACAGCTGGAATATGACTATGAAAGGCTGACATTTGGACTGGAGATAGTATCAGATAGTATCACGCTTCTTTGACTTTGTGGGGACAAGTCCATGCAAAAGAATGGGCGTGACCACCTGCAGAAATCACGTCACAACATACATGAATGTATGTGTTTAAAAATGGATTTTTGAACGAGTACCCATTCATTCTCTATGGACGCGATCAGGGCCGAAAACTCGCCTCATCGTGTCAGATTGCTTGCCATGAAAATCGCTAGAGATCACCTCCCTCACGTGATGAGAGATGGCTAAAAAGGGGACCTAGTCTAACTGCTCTAGGGGGCTCTCAATGCAGGTCTATGAGCCTTGACCCCCATCAACCTGTGTGCTCCCTGTGCGGTGGATATCCCATCTCTACAGAATGGAGTGCTAAACCCACAGAAAGTTCAGAAAAATTTATCACTACGCGTTTCAGGGGTCAGAACTATTTAATCAGCGCTAGGACCTATTAGAAAATCCTTATACGCGGAATTCTGCAACCAAAGTAACTTTCTAAAAAATTTAACCACGCTAAACAAATTTACTATGCGTTTCGGGGGGTCAGAAGGCACGAATATTTAATCAGGGTACATTAAAAACCCCTTATATGCCATATAAATACCCAAAATGAATAATGACCCATCCTTTACCCCCTACTGCCTTAAATTGGCCATTCAAGTCCCAATTTTAAGAGACCTCACTATTGTAGACTACATCTGTAAATACTAGGAGGACCCCCTCTGCTGGACAGCCAATAGGAAGACTCCGTGTCATGCAGGCAGTGATGTGGACACCTGAAGAAGGACCCTAAAGAAGAAAGGAATGCTAAAACCTAAAGTTTCCAAAAAATGTATCCACTCTAAACCAATTTCCCATGCGTTTCGGGGGGTCAGAAGGCCCGACTATTTCATCAGGGCTGGGACCCATTAAAAAAAAACCTTATCTACCATATATGAGTACCCAAAATTAATAATGACTCATCCTTCACCCCCTACTGCCTTAGAATTGGCCATTCAAGTCCCACTTCTACGAGACCTCACTATTGAAGACTACTTCTCCAAATACCAGGAGGACCCCGCTGCTCGATAGACAATAGGAAGAGTCCATATCATGGAGGCAATGATGTGGACACCTGAAGAAGGACTTTAAAGAAGAATGTAATGCTAAAGCTGAAGAAAGTTTCTGGAAAATGGATCTACTCTAAACTAATTTTCTGCGCATTTCAGGGGGTCAGGACCCATTAAAAACCCCTTGTACACCATATATTATTATCCAAAATGAATGAATACCCATCCTTCACCCCCTATTACCTTAAATCGTCCATTCAAGTCCCACTTCTACGAGACCTCACTACAGGAGGACCCCACTGCTGGACAGCCAATAGAAAGAGTCCTTGTCATGCAGGCAGTGATGTGGACACCTGAAGAAGGACCCAGTAACAGAAGAGAGTGTCATGTGACTACCAAGCCCATGAATCCTCAAATGTGTAAGCTCTTGGGTCTCCGTCAAACTGATTAGAACATGTGTGTCAAACGACAGAGAGGAAATGATTGTGATTGGATGCCGCGGGTGGCATCTGTTGATGAGTCGGCGAGGAACGCACATCCTTCCCCCGCACAGGAGGCCTTGAAGATTCTTTCCCCTCTCAGGCACATGCAGATTTTACTCTTCAAACTGTTTAAAATGCTATTTTTGACTTTGAGGATAACATCGCGGCTCCGTCAATCAGTCTTCCCCACAGAACAGATGAAATAGCTTTGCTGGCACAATTTTCAGACCTTTACAAAATATCACATCTTTCATCTTCGTAATGTCTCACTTTTTTTTTCTTCCACGTTTGTTTGGGAAATTCGCTTCTCTGCCGCAGTCGGGATATTACAGAGTGTAAATAGGGGGCACGCGTTCACGGCGGTAGGAGAGGAAACCCCCCTCCGCCATCACCAGATTGGTAATAACATGAGAACCTGTCATTTTTGGATTAAACTAGATAAAGGTAATAAACTATGAAGAAGGAGCGAGAAAGTGTCCGATGTATGGGAGGTAAAGGTGCAAGAGATCTTTAAAAGGTGGTTGTTGGGCTTTAATGGCACTTAGTTACCATGGTGGTAGTTATGAGGGTTGTAACATTGTTGGTGGTTGAGATTTATGGTGAGGGTAGTGATGGTGGTAATGATGTTGGACATGGTGGTGATGGTAGTGGTGATAATGGGAATAGTGATGTTTGTGGTAAAAGTAGGGAGTAGGGTGGTAATCATGGTGATTGTGATGGTGGTGTTGGTGGTAAGAATAGTGATATTGATGGTGGAAATGATGGTGATTGTGGTGATGTTCATAGTGATGATGGCGGTGATACTGTTGGACACGGTGGTGATGGTTGTGGTGATAATGGGGATAGTGATATCAGTGGTTAAAGTAGGGATGGTGGTAGTGATGATTGTAATAATGATGGTGGTGATGGTGGTAATCATGGTGATTGTGATAAGAATAGTGATCTTGATGGTGGTGATGAATGTGATTGTGGTGATGATGTTGGACACGGTAGTGATGGTTGTGGTGATAATGGGGATAGTGACATTAGTGGTAAAAGTAGGGATGGTGGGAGTGACATTAGTAATAATGATGGGGGTGGTGATGGTGATAATCATGGCGATTGTGAAGGTGGTGTTGGTGGTAACAATAGTGATGTTGATGGTGGTGATGATAGTGATTTTGTTGATGATAGTGGTGATGTTGGACATGGTGGCGATGGTTGTGGTGATAATGGGGATAGTGATATTAGTGGTAAAAGTAGGGATGGTGGTAGTCATGATACTAATAATGATGGTGGTGATCATAGTGACTGGTGGTGATGGTAGTAATTATAGTGATTGTGGTGGTGACAGTAGTGATGATGTTGGTAGTGATAATCATTATGATGGTGGTATTGGTGACGATGGTAATGGAAGCAATGGTAGTGACCATGCTGGTGATAGTGATAATGACAATTGTGGTGGTAATGATTGTGATGATAGTAATAATGATGGTGGTAATAAAAGTGACTGTGGTGGTGATAAAAGTGGTAATGATAGTGATTGTAGTGGTGATGGTAGGGATGATGGTGATGCTGGTAGAAATTATGGTGGTGTTGATGGTGATAGTGGTATTGTTGATGGTGGTAATGATGGTTATGGTAGTGATCATGCTGGTGATAGTCATGATGGCTGTGGTGGTAATGACATTGGTAGTGATGATGGTAATGATGGTGACTGAGGTGGTGATATTAGTGATGGTGGCACTGAGCTACCAAAAAAACCAAGCAAGTGGCAAGGTAGAGAAAAAGGTCTACAGGGAAGATATACTCCACCCCACCACCTCCCTTTTAAAACTTTTTTGGGAGTGTCAGATGGCCCCACCCCCATTCACTGACCAATGAAACTGCTGAATCCTCGATGATGTGAGACACAGAGCTGATGCTGTACATTATTAGCCAATAGCAGGCACTGTTTCCCAACCAAAGACTTTCCATTCTGGTAAAGCATTATAAATCA
Organism: Ptychadena robeensis; assembly: GCA_036250615.1. Taxonomy (NCBI): domain Eukaryota; kingdom Metazoa; phylum Chordata; class Amphibia; order Anura; family Ptychadenidae; genus Ptychadena; species Ptychadena robeensis. Next base: position 55,619,473 of record CM070042.1, read on the forward strand.
AGATATTAAAAAAATTTGAATTTAATCCAAAAGATAGTAAAATCCAA
>CM070042.1:55627854-55641305 GCA_036250615.1 Ptychadena robeensis
AGCTTCTGCTTTGTACAGCGCTACAGAAGATGATGGTGCTATTTAAAATAACCATAATATCGAACTTATTAATAATAATAATAATTAACCCCGATTACGGACAGCCAGGCACTTAGCATTTTTAACCTTAAAAATAAAGAGAACACATTGGATGCCTAATAGGGTTGAAATCCACAGATGTTGTTTATTACAAGGGAAGGCAAACGTGTATAAAAAATATTCTGCGTTATAAATTCTGCCGCTGAGATTAACCCCTTGCGGCGGAACTGAAAAGAATTAATCGCGTACGCGTCTCACGCCGGCCTGCCATTGATCAGCGTTGCTCTCAATCAATCTGCTGCCTTGCAGTCAAAAGTGGCACATTCATACTTCGAGTCGGGATGATAAACGTTTCCCCGCTGATTAATGAACACCCTCGTTAACTTCTCTCCATCCCTCAGGAGGTTGGGCCCCCGAATATTTCATCGTAAGGGGAAAGCAACAACGCTGACTTGACATGCCGGTGACCTCCATCAGTGTACCTGGCTGGGATTTGAGACTTGGATGATAGACGTCTTCTTCAGCGCGGCGGGGACGGGGCATACAGCAAGCCTCCCCTCCAGAAATATTAAACTGTACCACCGCTGGTCTTTAAATTCCCAAGACGGCAATAAGAAAACATAAATAAGTGCACCCCCAGTACCCTGCACTGTGAGAGTGAACCTGGGGATGCCAAACACAAAAATTTGCAGTTCTTACTGGAATCACAGGCATCAGGTGTTGGAGTTTAGAATTACTTCTTTCACCCAGTGGTTCCCAAACTGGGGGGTGGGCCTCCCTGTGGGGGCACAAATGTATTCCAGGGGGCCACTGGCCCTCTATATTAACATGTGTTTGAATAGGGAGGGGGGGGGGGCGATAATGTTCCTGAATAGAAAAGGGGGGCCCTGCAGGGAAAGTTTGTGAACCAGTGCCACAAACCATGAGGTCTACAGTAAAGGCCCCAATACACGTAGCGAGCCGGGGCCGACAGACAAGCGACGCAGTGCAAGGAACCGAGCTTGTGGGCACTCGCTATGTATATGGGGGCCTTAAATATTGGGTAATGGACAAATATTAGGATAAGGATTTTCTATACTTGGATTGTACAGCTCACACTGGCACATCTCCCAATGCAGGGCCACCAAATTTACTTTAAATTTGAGTAAGTAGAATTTAGAGCAGTGGTTTTCAACCTGTAGGTCAGGGCCCCCTTGGGGGTTGAACGACTATTTCACAGGGATGGGGCACTACACCCCTCTCCTAACTTTCCACCCCGCACATGATTTGTACAAACTGGGTGGGAAAATAAGAGGGAGGGGACATTGAACTTACCCGATTGAGCCAGAAGTGTCATTGCGGAGTGTCACCTACTGGTATTTAGAACGTCGAAGTGACAGCACTTCCATGTTCCAAATACAGGCAGTGTAACATGGCGTCACTTCCACGGTCACAGCTCTAAAATGGAACCACTGATGTAGAGCAACAGATACCAGAAAGCAATCCATCTCCAACCACAGCCACCATCTGCTTGCTACAGAACATTCGCTCTCTTCCCATGAAAGTTCAAACCTAAAGCTGCAGAACATTAAAACTGGATGTTGCGTGTCTATTTTTTCAATCCGCGCTTGTACAGCTAGCTCCTCATCGGCCAGAACCCCATCCATCAGTAATGCCGTACATCTTTCACCGGTGAGGACTCTTCTGGGAATAGCATGAAATATTAAGGCCTGCCTGTCACCGCGAGATCTACACGATTGACGTCCTATAATATGCGAAATCATAAATTATTTGTGTACCGTCCACCAGCAGATCACCCTCTGTTATAGGTAACCTCTGACCCTCAACTGCCACGGCAGGTGACGCCTGCATTACCTTTAGCCGAAAAGTTCCTTTAATCTCCTTCATACTGACCAAGATTGTAATAATTCAATCACCAAGGATTGGTTCTTTGGGTTGCACCTCAACTGTGGCTTTGCATGAGAAAACAGAAAGCGGATATATATAGATTTAGGTACTTGTTTCAGCATGAAATGATTGTTAAAGGGAATAATTGACTCCATCAAATGAGATTTCTTTGTCTTTCATGAGTTTAGACCCAGCACACCTGTAGAGAGGTATTCAATAGCATCGCAGAGCAATCCCAATATGTGTTGACAGCTGGATAGTTAATCGGTGTATTTATAGGTAGGATCGCCCGGGGTTGTGATTAAGGAAGGAGCCTGGTGAGCTTTGGCTGGACAGCTGGATGCGGCATCGCACTACTCAACTCTTGCAACAAACGCCGGGTCTCCAGGGGCTCAATACCTTTTTTTTTTCTCAAGCATATTAATATTGGAAAGGATATGATCTGCTGCTGAGGGATTTCCTATGAGGACTAGAAAAGCTCCCACTCTTAAAAATAACTTCGGGCCCAAAGGAAACACTTCTGCCGTCTTCACCGGTAGCTTCAATAAACATTTGCCGAGTTTATTATTAAATCGTTCTATGTAGAATCACCTGTACTATTATTTTTATTAAATTCCTACCATCAGGGTCACATTATTGTATGAAGTATCAAAAGGTGATTCATGCTTTCCATCTCTCTACCACGTCAATCCATTGCCAACCCACTGAAGAAATATCAAGGAGTTCTAGAATAATGGAACATGTAATACTCGCCCAATCTTCTTACTTCAAGCTACAAAGCCTTGATGTCATGAGGGAAAGTGAATACCTCTATTGTAGAAGAACATTAGTAGAAGAAGCCAAAGGAAGTCCTATTAAGGGTACGAGTAATATTCAGATATAGAGATGGTTCTCAATGGCCACAAGATGGTGGACCTCATAGTGTCAAGGATCAGAGAACGTTCATATGTGTCTATCAACCTACTGTTGGAGATTGCAGTTAATATTGGGTGGTCATACTCTATGGACATCAAAGTTGAAGTTTATTAAATAATGGGCAACCAAGATGAGGTGGCCATAAATGTCCACTGTGACTAGGGGTCAATAATTTAAGTTGGGTCTACAGCTTACAATATGCCACCAAATTGGCATAGCTCTATGTCAAGGTGGTTTTGCATGGGTAGTATGGATGGTTAGGAGAGACCAACCATCATGCAGGATGGGTTGAGTGAAGTTTGTAAAGTAAAAAATTTAGCCAACTGCCAAGCCTAGAGAAGAAGAATAGATACATTTTACCACCAATTGGCATAGCTTTATGTCAAGATGGTTTTGCATGGGTAGTATGCATGATAACCATCCATACGACCCAGGCAAACCACCTTGACATAAAGCTATGCCATCCACCATGCAGGATGGGTTGAGTGGAGTTTGTAAAAAGTTTCTAAACCTATAAGTGGACAACTGGCAAGCAAAGGGAGCATGTCGAGCTAAAAGCTTTAGTCTCCTACAGCTTACATTATACCACCAATATGCCTATCTCTAGGTCAAGATGATTTTGCATAGGTCAAAGGGATGGTTATGAGAGGCCAACCATCATGCAAGATAGGTTGAGTGGTGTTTGTAGAGCTGTAAGTGGGAAGTTGCCAAGCATGTATGTACATAAAAACATGTATAGATAGCCAAGGCACCATCACACTGGGAATGTAGCAATGTATATATTCCTTGTTGGCCAATCTACAAGCTCAAACTAGTCAACTGTGGGAAGGAAGTGGGAATCCATGGAGAAACAATACAAATATATAAAATATGTATCTAAAGAAAGTGATGGAACTCTATTGCCAGTAGTTCTAGTATAATAAAACGTGTAATACTTGTCCGATCTTCCCACTTCAAGCTCCAAAGCCTTGGTGGTGTCATGAGGGAAAGTGAATATCTCTATTGCAGAAGAACGTTAGTAGAAGAAGCCAAAGGAAGTCCTATTAAGGGTACGAGTAACATTCAGATAAAGAGATGGTTCTCAATGGCCACAAGATGTTGGACCTCATAGTGTCCTCAGTGGACCTCATGAGAGAACGTTCATATAAGGTCCATCAACCTACTGATGATGTTGGAGCTTGCAGTTAGTATTGAGTGGTCATACTCAAAAGGACATCAACGGGTTTCTGGACAATATAAAAAGCCAAGGTTGAAGTTGATTAAATAATGAGCATCTTGGGCAACCATGATAAAGTGGCAATACTGTGACTTGAGAGTTTGGGTTTAGGTTACATTGTACCACCAATTGGTCTATCTCTAGGTAAAGGTGGTTTTGCTTGGGTAGTATGCAGGATTGGTTGAGTATGGTTGGTTAAGCTATATGGGGCCAACTGCCAAGCCAATAGAGCACGTAAATCTATAAGCTGTAGGTGCCTATACCATTAATTGGCCTATCTATAGGTTGAGGTTGTTTTGTATGTGTAGTATGCATGGTTATGAGAGGCCAACCATCATGCATGATGGGTTGAGTGGGGTTTATAAAGCTATTAGCGGCCAACTGCCAAGCCAAGAGAGCATGTATATCTTTAGGCTGTAGATTCCTACAGCTTACATTTGACCACCAGTAGGCCTATCTGTAGGCCATGGTAGTTTTGCATGTGTAGTATACATGGTTGTGATTGACCAACCATCATGCAGGATGGGTTGAGTGAGGTTTGTATAGCTATGAGTGGCCGACTGCCAAGCCAAGAGCGCATGTAGGTTCCTACAGCTTACATTATACCTCAAATTGGCCTATCAAGGTAGCTTTAGTAGTATGCATGGTTATAAGTGGCCAACCATCATGTGGGATGGATTGAGTGGGGTTTATTAAGCTATTATTGAGTATAGTTTAGGTCAAGGTGGTTTTGCATGTGTACTATGCATGATTATGATTGGCAAACCATCATGCGGGATGGGTTGAGTGGGGTTTATAAAGCTATTATTGAGTAGATCTTAGGTCAAGGTGGTTTTGCATGTGTAGTATGCATGGTTATGATTGGCCAACCATCATGTGTGATAGGATGAGTGGGGTTTGTAGAGCTATAAGTAGCCGACTGCCAAGCCAGGAGAGCATGTATAGATATAGGGTTATGGCCAATGAAATGTGGGATGGCCAATGAAAAAGCCAAGGTGCCCTCACATTGGGAAGGTAGCAATGTGCATAGTGCTTATTGGCCAATCTACAAAGTAGACAACTGGTGAAAGAAAGTGGGAATTCATGGAGCAACAGCACAAACATACAGTATTTATATTATAAGACAGCGACGGACGCCGAGCTTGCATCATGTAAAGCTTCAAAGGTGGCTTTCATAATCTTTCTTTGATTGGAGTGTCCTTTTCACCTTAGAAGATAAGAAGAGCAACTCCGGCTCTGGAGTGTGCTCATCTTCCCTCCTTTATAATGACTTTTTCGGGGCGAGGGGGAGGGAAGAGCCATGGCGTCCTCCTTTTATTATCTGTCCCCGGGGGTGCACACTATACCTGAGTAACAGAGATTGCTCCCTGGGAGCAAATGTGGGATCTTGCTGCTACAAAATCAAATTACCGTTATTAATGCCTCATTTTCCAGGCTCTCGACATCGTGTGATATTGCGCTTGTTGTGCACGGTATAATTTATTGGAGATGAGTCTATGTAATAACGGGAGGAATGCATTAGCATTAGATGAGCTTGTGTTGACATGTTTGGAGGACAATATTATCCACGACATTTAAAGGGGGCAATTGTTAGGGGGGTCACGTGTGAGAAGGCTTTGTTGGAAGCGGAATACTCTGATGTGTTCGTGGGTAAGGGTCATCACAACTCTAGAAGTAATATGCACAGGCCAGTATGTGGTGTGCACTACCAAGCTGGAAAACCTATTGTTATCTCACAGGGCCACTATCAGAAATTACAGGGCCCCATACTAGGTCATTTTTCAGGGCCCCCTACTACTAACACAACCTTCCAGCCGTTCTGAGGGTTCCTACACAGTAAAATCTGCTGTTTGAGCCTTATTATTATTATCATTTATTTATATAGCGCCCCCATATATTATGCAGCGCTGTACAATACATTAGAGTGGAGATACAACACAATATAGTACACACAGGAACAGGTTATGACACAGGAGGAGTAGAGGACCCGGCCCGGACGGGTTTACAATCAAATAGGCTATGTTTTCATTTAGTTTCAGCCTCCATTTAGTTGAATGGGCTTGTCCCCACTTCAAGTAAAGGCTGTGATTGGTCACCAATTCTAATAGCGGCCATAGACCTGAATGGGCACGGTTAAAAATCAGGCGTCATTTAAAGCGCGCCCATTCACACTCTATGGACGTGATCAGGTGGGGTGGGGCAAGATGTCCTACCCAACCCCCCCACTTCCTGCCTGCTATCTCTGTGGCAGGTGCTCGCGATCACCTGCAGCTCCGCGATTAAAATCGCTAATGTTGGAACATACCCTTAATCTCAACTAAATCTGCAATATCAACTTTAGCCACAAGATGTCACTAGTGTACACTTGCCATTCATTTCCCACACAGGACGGCAGAAGGGGAGGAGGAGGACACTGCAGGCTAGTATGCAGATGTGCGCAAGCTGCTGTAAGCCAGCAAGCAGGATGGGGAACACAGGAGCAGGCAGTGGACCACTGGGTCCCCTAGCTGGTCAGGCCCGGGATAGGAGTGCCCCCTGTCCCTGCCTGACGGAAGCCCTGCTCTCTCACACTCCAGTAAGAAGTCAATGACTCATAGAGATCAATGCAATGCCGAAATGACACCTCTTTACCGGTCAAGTCTACTTACGGATCTTCATGCCGGGATCATAGGTGAACGTAAAAATCACATGTTGAATATGGCATGAGATTTCAGTGGTTGGGTTTCCATATACCGTATATACTTGAATAAAAGCCGAATTTTTCAAATGTTCAGAGAATCAAATGCGGCTTATATTCGAGCAAAGGGATGAAAACCGCAACATTAACTTTGTGAGTTGATTGCCTGAACATGGTATCATCCCCATAAAGCAAAATAAGCCGCCGATCGGGGGTGCTCTGTCGCCCCAAAGCCCGGTCGGCCAGAGAACAGACATGTCCGTAAATCTCTGGTCGATGCCGTTAGTTTCCATGGAGACCGGCCTCCCATTGAAACGAAGCACACAGAGGGTGCCCGCTGATGCTGTGAGCGATGGAGTGCAGCGTGATCTCTGATTTTCTTATCTCTGATCAGTTGGCCTCCGGTCGGTACGTGTGATGGCCTTTAAACTCGAGTATATACGGTTATAGACATTGCTTCTCTGCTTGCTAGACCTGGTAGGATGGCGGAAGGGTACCTGGCACACTTCTGTCCCTCCTGTCACCAATGTAGACCCGACCGAGGATATCGACTTCTTCCTAATAAACGAGAACACGCTCTCCCTTCTATTCCCCAGCCGCAGAATCAAGATCCTTTTTTCCTCCTCTTCAGCCGCTCCTGACAGCTTATTAAAACGGCGCTAATTCCTGGCAGGTGATGGCCCGCGATAAGGCCACCGGTGACACCGGCTGGGGCGCTGAAGAAGTGCGATCCAGCAAATAATGCAGCGGAAACTATTTATTGGAAATGGACAAATGATAAGGATGTCGGATAAAACAATTACACCTGAGGGATCACTGGTGCGGTTTGAAAAGTTTAGATTTTTTTTTTATTTTTTTTTGAAAGGACAACTTTTTAACCCCTCTAGTTGAACTAGAACCTTCCGTGAAGCTTATAAGTCACAAAAGCAATTGTACAATTTAAATATTAAAAGAGCCTTTAATGGCTCATGATGTCATCAGTCCGCTGCAAGCAAGAATGAGCAAATGTCCAGTCTCCTCTCCTCCAACAAAAAAGAGTCACTAGATGTGCAGCTTTAGGGGCTGATCTGTGTCAAACATTTGCACAGGCAGCAATATTTATACTACTCTGAACTGACAACGCAGTCGGGGAAGAAGATGGTGACCCTGAATGATGCCTGACCAAGGATGGCTCCTTCTGGAGAGCAGATGAACCAATGCCAGGGAGAGTTTTGGGATGTCAAAAAACTTACACCTGACCAGGGGCGGTACCCTAGGTGTTCACCCCCATTCCCCCCCCCCCCCCCCCCCCCCCCCCATCATACAGCAGTAGTGCTAGTGGTATCTGACCAGGGAGGATGGGTAGCATGGGAGTAATGTCTGACCTTGGGTAGTAGTGTTGGATGGGGTTCGACCAAGGTTCTGCCCCAGCTGAGGATCAAGCTGTGAGTGGAAGGCAGTAATTCCGCCGAAGACATAACCCTGCTGGATGATGTTGGGGCGTCAGCCCGGGCAAGTAAAAAAAAATATAATTTTTTTCCCAATGCCCCTGCCCACCACCACGATGCCACCCTGGGCAACTATACCTGACTTAACTTGAAATATCTTGCAGAATAGAAGACCAGACGCTACAAGGGGGTTGCTTAAGTCAATAAATGTATGTCGGAGTCGCGCTTTAAGGGCAACATTGGGGTTAAATATAGAGACCACCCACCCTACTGCTTTATTATTTAAGGAACAGTGTGGTTACCACGTCCTAACCCCCCTAAACCCATATAAGACGCCTCTTCATTGTGCCTTCCGATAAATTAGGGAAATAAGGTCCAGCTGGCAAATTGAGCATTTTAATGCTCCAACATGAACAAGAGTACCAGTGCCAACTCCTATGGGACCCCCTGAGGGACCAAAGCCCCCACACCCAGATCTAAACCAGCAGAGCCATTTCTCCTGCTATGCCAAATATGCATGCGCATAGGGCCCCTCCCTCACACGCATATCCAGCACCCTACATCTCTGACATGGGCGCTCTCCCTTTGCAGTTCGTCGCAGCTGCCTCAGGGGAGGGATATAGTATGATCGGGGGTTGGAGGGAGGTGAAGAAGAAGAGGAAGGTTTTCAACCACCCTACCCCCCCCCACCCCCCATGGACAGTGAGCCCGAAGCAAGAACTTGTATATGGGCCCCCCAAAGGCTGGTAACGGCACTGCAACCCAGAATTGATGAAGCAGAAGCATCTCAATCTATAGGAAGTGCAACCCCAGCGACCCCTGGATGAGCTCAGTGAATTCTGCAGGGGATGATTGTAAAGAGTCATCATGCTAATAATCATGCCCCCCCTCCCCGATCAACAGTTCTACCAATAGCACCCCACCCCCAGCAACAGTGGGCCCCGAAGCAAGAACGTGCATAGGTCCCCCCAAAAGGCTGGAAACGGCACTGCAAACCAGAATTGATGAAGCAAAAGCATCTCAATCTTCAGAAAGTACAACCCCAGCGATCCTGTGAGGAGCTCAGTGAATTCCGCAGGGGACGATTGTAAAAAGAGTCATCATGCTAATTATCATCACCATTACCATCATGCTGCCCAGAGATCTCTCTCACATCAGCCCCAAATGTATCATCCAGGTAACAAAAAAAATAAAGTACAAATTTCTCCAAGGGCCTCATTAAACATAAAAATAGTTAAAAAAAAAAAAAGTTTAGCTGTCAGCAAAGCAAACCCTCCAGGACAAGGAAAGCTGATTGGCTGCTACAAGGAAAGGGAGAAGAGTGGCGGCCCCATCAGATCGCATGCTAATCTCTGTATCGGCTGCCATGGTGCAGCGCTTATCACCTCCACGCAGAATTCTGTGTTATCCCGGGTTCTGCCTTCCAGGGCCCCGCTAATAATACTCGCAGCTCCCCGACTCCTGACAGGTAGGTAGAGGCTACCCACTGACATCAGCCGTCTCCGGGATTCTTGCCGAGTCGTCAGTCCAGGAGAGTTCTATTGGAAAGAACATAAATCTAATAAAATGTTGTATCCGCTCTACATATCCGACAAGACGGCGGTGGATCTCTGAGCGCTCAGCGATGCTCCTCTACAACACAATTATTAAGAAAGTGAGTTATTTGACCAGACCTTTTATTCCAAATCCCAGCTGTATGAACTAAAATAATTATTGGATTTAAAGTGTATGTATACTCAAATACCAGAGCAGATGAGATGTATTTATCTGCCAGGCTTTCGGGGGTTAATTCAGTGCAATATCGCGAGTGGCCACTGGGGGAGCCGTAAAATGGTTTCAAAGGTCTCTGCGTAGTTTTCAATTAACCCCCCTAGCAGTTTAGAAGAACCCAGTTCATCCGGAGTTTGTGAAAAAAACAAACTCAGAATGAACCTGGATTGTAACAACCGTCCATACCCCTGGAACTGCAGGGATTCTCTATACAGCATTTCCGGGGTCCGGGGGGGTGTTGCGCCAAAGACCTCTATTATGATGGACGGGTGTCGGTTTCACAGCCTATGTCGACTGCGCTATCAATGACAGGGATCAGTGGACAGGGGAGGGCGGAAAATTTAAGCAGAGTACAGCGTAGGGACTGACAACTGGGGAGGTTAACAGTGATATCAGGTAGTTTCCCGGTTTTCACTGCTCTCAGAGATGTTGGATGTCTTCTGTGTCACACCTCAGAGAAGGAGAGAGGAGGTACGACAAGGGCATCGGTGGTCAAAAGTAAAAAAATACTAACCTGGTAAAACTGTCAAAATGCAGCGACGCTCCACCTCCCCCAGTGATGTACCACCGAAGCATGCGCAAGGGGACATGGTAGATAAGACGCCACTTTTGATGTCTACCTTCCCATGTCCCTATGCGCCTTCAGCCAGCCACATGTCAATGCAGTAACGCTAGAGGGGCGGATCCAGATTTAGATTGGTGAAAGAAGCGACACCGGAAGAGTATCTCTCCTCCATCTTGCAGCCTGGAGGACCGGACACTCCAGGCATGGCAGCAGGGGAGCGTGCAGGCAGGAAAAGTAAGTATTTACTTTTTGTTTTTAGTGGTCACTGTCTCTGGATGAAGACTGGATGTAGGCAAGGTGTGTGTGTATGTTCATTTTATTTTTTTTTATTAAAGTAAAATTTCAATATTCCATATTTTTCAAACATTTCATATATTTCAAGGAACTCCCTCTAGGGGCCACCAGTGTCAGTGCAGTCAGAGTCTCTGCCAATGGGTGGCTGGTAATTGGTTAAAGGGTCTGTCCGCTCACAGCTGAGGATAGGTTTGGTTTTTTTTTCTGGGAATAGCTGCCGAGTTAACACACATAACAGTTTTTAATAGCCGTCTTTATTGGTTTGATCTCTGATCGAGTTGAAGTTCTCAGAGCTGTAAACAAAAGTCATTAGATCGTGGTTTACTTCAAAGGTCACCAATGATTGCTACGCGGCACTTACAATGGAGACTGACAATCGTGTTATTAAGCTTCCGCGATGTGGATTAGAGAAGAGGGGGGATACTCAGAGTCTATTAAGTGGCGGGAGATATTTCCCCTTAGTGTTGCTCCTCTATGGATTGTCTCCGGGCTCGGCAGGAGGACATGGATTGTCTGTGTTCTTCCCGAAGCCTCTAATGGATTTATCCAACATACAGGAACCAAAGAACACGGCAGGGTTTGTCGATTCCTGCTGAAATATTGGACCCGGAGTTCCTCTTTAGATGTGGACAGATAACATTTGGCTGACTCTGAGGTTAAGGATGATGAGCTCTGTGGGACATTATCAAGGGCCCAGAGTCCAATAGATTTGTATATTAAAGGGTCATTGCTCATGGGGTAGTTGTCCTTCTACCACTTTCCATTGGCTGGACTGAACCCAACCTTCCGCTCTGTTATAATCCCTATTGAGATACAAAGTGCTGAGGTCTAAATCTATGACTGGAGGTCTACTTTCCTGGTCATGGACTGGTCTTGTGATACAACCCTATAGCAATTTATAAGAAAAGACAACATCTACTGGTTTAGTCTCCAGCCTGGCAATACAATGGCACAGAAGTCTATAGATAAAGAGGACGTCTACTGGTCTAGTCTCCAGCCTTCCAATACAACACCATAGCAGTCTATAGGTATCTCCAGTCTCCAGGAGTCTATGAATAAAGACAAGGGGCTCTAGAGGTGTTCCTGAGAGTGTCATTTCCAGATGATCCATGTTCTGGTGAGGATGGAAATCCCACGGTCACGGTATATATATTCCTGGTATCCCTCGAGCATTACAGACCCATAGACATGTATGCAGATCAGATACAGTTCTCCAAAACTTCAAGCTACAGACTCCAAAAGTTCAAGCGTCCACTACACATTAAGTATAAAAGAACACGGCGCTCATGTTAAAGACCTGTATGTTTCGGGGGGCTATGCAATCCCCCTATATTAGGAAATATCACAAGCAGAGGGCTCAGCAAAAACTCATTAAAAGGTATCTCCATCACATGACCTAAGAACATTGTACAGAGAACACTGGCTCTGCCAATAATATGTAGAGATGGTCGAATTTTTCGACTAGCTGACTTTGTGAGCTGATTGCAAAGCCCCTGAACATGGTATCATCACCAAAATTGCTGGAGATGTAGAGAAGGGTTGTGGGAACATTTGGGAAAAAAAGTGTTGCTCTAGCATATGTAGTTTTTGCATTAAGTTCAAAATCAAAGTCGAAATTCTGATTTTCGACTTTGAACTTAATTTATGCAAAAACTATTTGTGTTAGAGACATACTTTATTTTTGTAGTATACTCCCAACCCTTCTCTACATCTCCAGCAAGTTTGGTGATGATACCATGCTCAGGGGCTTTGCAATTAACTCGAAATTGTCAAAATGGTTGAATTTTTGAAAAAAAATTTGACTAATAATATGTTGTCTTGATGAAGCGATCTGAAACACGTCAGCTTTATTCATATTTACTTTTTTAAGCATGTACTCATAACTTTTTTTTTTTCGTGCACTCCTAAACCTTGCTATTCAGAACTGTTGCTGTGGTGGACAGAAGTCAAGGTTATAATGTGCATGAGTTACCCGGTATAACCCAACATGGACCACAACCCTTTAAATGTCAGTAGATTTGGTGCAGGTTGGATAGGTTATATGGTTGATATGTCAATGCAGGTGGGAAGGGTCTAGAGTCCATTTATTTATCTGAAGGAAAGGCATGTGATGCCTCATCATACGAGTACGTGTTGTGTTGTCCGAATGCGTCACTATATATACGTAAATTAAGGTGGAATTCAGCTAATGACATTCTTATTAATTGTGGTGGTGGTGGGGGTCAATTTCAGCGTGAGAACTGCTGCAGCTAAAATCAATGCTCTACCAATGAGGCAACAGTCAACAAAGAATCAATCCTCAAACTCCCAAGCAATTAAAACCCTGACGCGTCGCTCAGCCTGACAACCGCTGCGCAGCACCGCTAAGCAGGAAGCCATGCACGCTAATTGAATATGCAAACACGGACACCCCCCCCATGTATAGAAATAATTGAAAAGGCTTTGGGCTCACAAATGCTCCACCAACTAAGCTCCACGTACATGCAAAAGACACAAATTAACCCTGCCATGTATTCATTAACACCCCATTGTTTTTCCCATTGCCAGTAAATATTACTTGTTGTACAGCAGACCTTAAGGCCCCCATACATCTAACAATCGTTCCATACAATTTCTGTACAATCAACTTTTGTTCTACTAAAACCATGTAATATGAGGAGC
>CM070042.1:55697751-55713509 GCA_036250615.1 Ptychadena robeensis
ACAAAAAATCGAATCTGAAGTTGAACAAAACAAAAATCTTGACGTGTAAACCCACCTTTAGGCTATGTCCCCACTGAGAGATCTCCCGTGATCCTAATCGCGGGCAGTGACAGCTCAAGATTTTTTGCGGCAGCAATCAGGCGTTTATCGCCCCTGATCGCGCTCATAGAAAATAAATGGGGGCGCGCAATTTAATGAGATGCGTTTTTTGAACGCGTCCATCATGAACCCAATTAGACACGATTGGGTGCGACCGCCCATGGTCAAAAACGCGTTTTAGATCACAGGCAGAATCACGGCCGAAGTGGGGTCAAGCCTGAATGGACACGTTAAAAAATCGCATCTCAATGATTTGAGACGCAATGTTTGAACACGTTCCCATTCATTCTCTATGGGGTGCGGTCGAAAATCGCTGCCATAAACACTTCCGATCAATTCTAAAAGCACCCGATCGTGGACGCGATCATGGGTGCGAAAATTGCGAGCGATCTCCTATGGGGACATAGCCTTCCTCTTTTTTTCTCCTTCCTTCCCCCTCCAGGACCCACCAACACCCCAACATCCACCTCCCCGCTTGCGTTGTTCAGATCTCCACAGGGAGGGAGGACCCTCCCGGTCAACAGGTACTTGCAAGAACATGTATAAGGCCCCCAAAAGGCTAGAAACGCCACTACCCATAACAGTAACAATAATAAGTTAGATCATATGTGAGATTTGACTGATTTGACACCTATTTTTAGTATCGGAGGGGGAAGGTAAGTCATAGAATTTTTTGCGTTAGCATATTCAACGTTCGGTAGGAAAAGTCAGTCGTCTTTCTTTATTTTTAGCGGTTGTGAACTCCATGTAGAAAACGTATAAACTTTTCTCTATTTTTCCCACCTTTACCGTCCCCTCGCTGCCCGGCCCTCCCTCTTTCGCTCCCGTCGCTATCCGGCTGACGGCCATAATTGCCTGAAATTGTCATAATGACACAGATAATGAAAATAATAGGGCTCCTTTATTACAGGGAATGCCCATCAAAGCCAGCCAATGCTGCACCCCCCCATGTCATTGTGCTAGAGGTGATGGGGGTTTAATGCCAACAGCTAGCGCCGAGCTGAACATCTCCCATAATCACCGGCTCTGAAAAAAGAATAAAATGACCGGCATAAAACGTGTGATGCCTTTCGCGGCGTCAACGATTTTCAACAGTTAATACCGAAATGACTCACTGCGCAATCACGCCGGACCGCAGTAATAATCGTTTAATAAAGTCGTTCCGATTACATGCGGTGGATGGGCTCGGGTTTGCCATTCGCATTTTAAGGATCCAAACAAAATTATCAGTAACGGGGAAGCCATCGTTTCCATTGATTTTCTTGCCAATTCTTAATAAGAAATTGTGTTGGGCTCCATTATTTATCGATGCTTGTCACGAAATTAAATTAATGTAGATTTTTTATAAAAAAAAATTTTTTGTCATTAAAAAGCCACATCGATGTTTAGATGATGTCATCAGTCTGCTGCAGGCAGAAGGAGGTATTTTCCCTGTCTTTTCAGAGTGAATTGTGCCAGACATTTGTGGTCACAGCCAAACGCAATTTACAGAACTGTGTCATATCGAAACAGTACATAATGATCCAGTATGATGCCTGAACAAGATGGTGCAGTGCTTCGAAAAGGCAATATCCAGGGGCGGCACTAGGGGCGCCCTGGGCGAGCTCCCCCCGGAAAGCATCTCTGGAGAGCATTCCATGGAAGGGGGGGGGGGGCGCTGGTGACACTTACAGACTCTGTGACCACCCCACCTGGTAAGGACTTATGGGGGGGGTGATGGGACTTACAGGCTCTGTACCACCACCACTCCCGGAAAGCACTCTTGGGGTGGGGTGGGAGGATTGCAGTGAGACTAAAGGCACCAATACACCTAGCAAGCCAATTTTTTGGCCAACCATGTGCGTGCTTGCGGCAAAATCAGCTGTGGATCGCGGGTGCCCCCATGTCGCCCCAAAGCTCGGTTGGCCAGAGAAAGGACATGTCCGTAAAGCTCTTCTCACCTTGAAGTCCAGGAGATGTCACCTTGAAGTCCAGGAGATGTCACACACAACAGCAGACTCAGCTGTTAGGGGACCAAGGTTTGGGCCCCTTGACCCTACCGTTTCGAAGCGGCTGTGCCAAATGTCGACCCAAGGGACCTCAAAAGTAACAGAGGCTCTCCAACTCCTGGTTGGTCATCATTGAGTAGGTACATCTCCCAAGCCTTAAACCCCAACTTTTAGTGATTATAGGGTTCCATCACAGGATGGTTCCTGCAAAATATGGGAGTCAAGACATGTTCCCCTGTGGAGAGAAATATTTAACTTTTGAGTCCTGCGTTTTGGAAATGTGCCCGATAATACTGCTCACATGGGCCATAAAGGACCATCAGTTTTGAGATAAAGCTTCGTGCACAGCAATTGTTTCTCTGTATTCTAGTCCATAAGCCCAAGCTCCACACGCCAGTGACAGGGGCTGTATGACATTAGCATGGCATTTCGCCCAGAGACAAGACACCTATATGTTATCTGTGCACTGTTCTCTCACATATAGCTCAATCTACAGGCGCGGACCCATGTGGTTTTTCAGCCAGTGACATAATTAGGGTAATCAATAGTCATTACTAGAAGGCATCTGTTGGCAGTGACACATCGAGGGTCTGCAGGGAAGGCGCGCTGTGATTAGAGCAGGGAGCGAGGGTCCCGGGAGGAGAGCTGACATTCAACTCTCTGCAAGTGGCAGCAGTAAATCTGCCAGCCCGGTAGCTATCATTTACCACCCCGGGCAAGGTGGCACCATTGGGCTGGGGGGAGTGCATATGTACTCTCCGAATGGTACAAAACATAGGCAAGAACATGCGATAAGAAACCGCTTACAAATGGCGAGATGGTTGTATGAGCCTGATATAAAAAGCCAGTAAAACTGGAAAATAGTCGATATTTATTGGGTAACCTGGGACTCAATAATTTTGGAAATTTGTGTCTCTAGGCCATATGCCATGACTCTAAGTATTTAGATCGATATGTTTACGCTTTTTTTATCAAAATGATGATCTTATTTTTTTTATCATACTTATGATCGTATTTACTATCAGAATTACGAACGTACTGCGCACAAGCTCCAAAGTACGATCATAAAACGATCGTGTTTAATTAGATCACACTGTGTGGTGGTACGATCGACCTATGTTAGACTAGCGTATGATCGTAAAAATACACAACACAATTAAATCTAAAGGTAGCCATACACAGGTCTATTTTTCACAAAATGTTTGACCGATCGATCACTGTACATTCACATGATCGACCGGCGATCAATCGGGATCTGCCCACCCTGAACGATCGACCAAACAAAATAGGAATCGACTAAAAATCGGATCGGACATTGAACCAACATGTTGTTTTTTTTTTTGGTTGATCGTTGGCAATTGAAGTACATTGGTGGACCCATAGCTCCCTATGCAGCAGCCTTTCCGATCAATGGATTTTGTGGAATTGGCCATTTTGGAGATCGTCTCATGTCCAAATTGACCACAAATCGGATTTCCAAGGTGATGTTGCATCAATTCCCAATCCGATCAATCGCTGATTCCCAATCGCCTGGAATGATCGGATTGGGAATCGATCAGTGACAAATCGGCCCGTGTATGGCTACCTTGAGAGCGAAAAAGTCACAAAAGCCGACTTGTGTATGGGTAGCCTCAGGCTGCGTCTACACTACGTTTTTCTGCGCAGGACCGACAGCGGGGAAAACCACGTAGTAAAGCCGCCCCCCAGTATTCCCCTATGGAAAATGACATGCCAGTCTATACTGGCGCCTCATGACACTGTGGTGGACAGCTCGGCAGCGGGAGTAGATTCACAACACCTGGCAGGGCGTGAATCAAGAGGCGTCCCACATGCTGTGTGGCGCATGCAAACAGTGCCGAAAAGTATGATCATAAAACGATAGTTTTTAACTAAATCACACTGTGTGGTGGTATGATCGATCTATGTTAGACTGGCGCGCCGGCGTGAATTTCAAAGGGTGAAAAAGTCCCAAAAGTTGACTTGTGTATGGGTAGCCTTAGGCTGCGTCTACACTACGTTTTTCTGCCCGGGCCGACCGTAGGGAAAACTGTGTAGTACAGCCACCCCCTATATTCCTCTATGGAAAATGAAGTACCAGTCTAAACTGGCGCCTCAGCGTTTTGCGACCATGCCGGGCATTGTGGATCCAGCAGCGTCCCACATGTAGCGTGCCCATTTGGGGAGTGAACAGTGCCTGAAAACCCATTGGTTTGCTATTAGATTGTAAGCCCATCCGGGCAGGGTCCTCCACTCCTCCTGTGTTCCTCTGTTCCTGTGTGTACTATATTGTGTTGAATCTCCATTCTAATGTATTGTACAGCGCGTAATATGTTGGCGCTATATAAATAAATGTTAATAATAATAATAATATTAATAGTAAGCAGGGCCGCCATCAGGGGAAAGGGGGCAATCCCGATGGACTGATAGTAAGTATAGGACGCTGTATTGCCGCCATGTTGACTACAGCGCTCTATAGGCCCTAAAACAGCGCCCAAACTATGAACACACACGCGCTGATGTGTCCAGGTTTCTAGGAGTGTAGCCTAAGTGATGTGATTTTTAAAAATATTTATATATTTAAAAATATTATTGTATCAGGAAAGAGACAACAGGTGTTAATGCAAGGAGGTGATATATATGAGACTATAGTCCATTTTTCTGTTCTTTCGCGTGTGCGCTTGCGTGAAGTGTGCTTCCATGAGCGCAAATTACCCCCCAAGGGCATCTGTGAACATTTACTAGCAAGACAGCACAACTGTGCCCACCTACAGCTAAAAAGATTAGCACTAAGCCCTAAACTTATGTGAGACATGTTGTGGTGTGGTGTAATGTCATATAAATAAAACATTTGTTTTTTTATCATAAAAAGAAGAAAAATCAAGAAAATGTGAAAAATCATAGTTACCTGCTTCAAATTGGAGATTCCACCATAGAAAACATTCATTTTAAATTAAAGTCCTATTTTATAACCCACAAGCCTTATAAAAACACCCAAGTGGCAACCTATCTGGCCTACCAACACAAAATGGCCGCCCTCCTCAAGCCGAGTCTCTGAGGGGAAACAAAATGGTGGCAGGCTATTAGTCACACAGCTGCCATTTTGTGAAGCTTGTAAACACTGTCTTCCTTTCTCCGTGACATCAAATTGTAAAACCGACAGCAGATTTCAGAGGCAGGTAGGTGAAAGGGACGTTATTGGAGATAAGAGTGTCACAAATTCAGGGCTGAGGAGAAATGGTGTGCTACCTCAGGAGCAGGTGATTCATGGAGGGGTTCCCTGGCCGAGGTGACACAGGCTAATACAGAACTGTAATCTAAAGCCTCCTAGGGCGACATTAATCTCTTTCAGAATGTAAAGAAAGGTGAAAAGATCAAAGATGGTGTGAGGCTTTACACGAGAGGACACACCTCACTGTGAGAAATTGCGGCCCTGTGACAGGAACGTCCGCCATTTTCTACACACGCTGCTCCATTCTCTAAGTTACATTCAGCACCATTTTTTACATTTCTATTTTCTGCAATGAATGCTTTATTGCTTTTCGATTTAGATTGAGGGATGAGGAGATTACTAATGTCAATGGGAATCAAAATTATGTAAATTAAACATTTTGAGTTGTCACCATAACAGGAATAGTGAGGTAACAGTGACACTTATTTCTATGATAATATTGACATATCCTTTCACTTTAAATTGGTCTACATGACAGGAATTCATAACAAATCTTCCTATTTAGACAAAATCATTACCTTGTGATAGAATGGGTCGCTCAGGGGCTCAGAGTCCTCCATTGTAGTGCTGTAGTAGGATCACCTGTACAATAAGTCCATTCCTGTCATGGCTGCTAAATACTCCACGCTCACTTGTTACTGATATTAGAACAAATTGGAAGAAAATGGTGGCAACAGCAGCTCGGCCATGAAGTGGGGGCCATGTCATATCACAGAGCGGGGGTCACTGCATACTGAGGGCCACATTGTACACAAGTCACCAACTTTCTGCAGAGACAAGAGCTACAGATCTCCAACCTTCATATGTTCCACAGATTTCATGGGTGTCCAATGGCTGCATCCAAGCCTCCCATCACCAATTGCAATGCAAAGCCTGGGGTGCTGTGGTGTTAAGTCACAGAGAAGATGTGTTCTCTGGAGTGACCAATCAGGAATCTCTCTGGTAATCTAATGGATTTGGTGGACGCCAGGAGAACAGTACTGAAAAACTTTCCGGCCCCCCTCAGGACAATACTATAAAAAACAATAGTATTAAGGCCCACATACACCTTACAATCTTTCCATACATTTTCTGTACAATCACATTTTGTTTTACCAAAACCATGTAATATGAGGACCTATCTAATCCTTCAAATCACTATGTATTCTATCAACCCGGCACTACATAAGCAGTGAAATATACCTTCGCAATCACTATATGGTATTCTTCAGGGATGGGCCTGGCACTACATAGCATGATTATACCTTCCAATCAACTATGTATTCTATCAGGGAGGACCCGGGCACTACATAGCAAGTGATATATACCCTCCCAATCACTATGTGTTTCTATCAGGGAGGACCCGTACTACATAGCAGTGATATATCACCTACTCCCCTCCAATTACTATGTATTCTATCAGGAGGACCCCTGGCACTAATAGCAGTGAAATATACTTCCATCCTATTTACTTCTATCAGGGAGGGGCCTGGCACTACATAGCAGTGAATATAACTTCCAATCACTATTTATTCTCTATCAGGAGCACCCGTCACCACATAGCAGTGTATAATCCTTCCATCACTATGTTATTCTATCCGGGGGACGACCCGGCCTCTACAATGCCTTAGATATACCTTCCAATCACTATGTATTTCTATCAGGATGACCCAGCACTAATAGCAAGTATATATACTTCCATCACTATGGTATTCTTCAGGAGGACTCTGGTACTACATAGCAGTGATATATACCTTCCAATCATTCGATGTATTCTATAGGGAGGACCCGGTCCTACATAGCATGATATATAATTACCCTTCCAATCACTATGTAATTCTTCAGAAGGACCCCCGCCCCGGCACTACATAGCAGTGACATATTACCTTCCAATCACTATGTATTCTATCATGGATGACCCGACACTACATAATCAGTGAGATATACCCTTCCAATCACTATGTATTCTATCAGGGAGGACACTATACTACACAGTTTGTTGGTAGATCTAATGTAGATTGCATATATTGATCTTAAGGTGTATGGGGGGGGGGGGGCCTGTTAGGGCTTTACCGAGCAAGTTTTTGGGGGGTGGCTGGGTGTTGTGCTATCCGAAAAATCTGTCCGGAGGGCAGGGAGTTTGTTGATGGATGGATTAGCCTCACCTGTACTGCTCTGCTAACATGGTCCACTACACTTCTCTCGGGCCATGACAGAGCGTCCCTTTTTCCCTCCCCCCTGATTGTGGCCCGGGCCTGAGCCAGGGAGAATAATTATTTGGGGTTGTTCCTCAGGGGTGTGGGCTATGGAAGAAGGGGTGGGTGGGTGCACTAAGAGAACTCTAAATGCTTCTTTAACAATCCATTTTTTGGGCCAATTTTAAAATGCCAAATTTAACCACAGTTTGGGGATGCCCTTCCGTCCAACATGACTGCCACCTGTGCACAAAGCATCGATGGGGGGGGGTGGGGGGGGGGGGGTGGTTTTTGGTGAGGCGGAACTTGACCCAGCTTAACACGCCATAACCTCATTCCCATAGAACACACCCTTGGGATGAAATAAGCCCCAGCCAGTCACCCAGCCCCCCCACATACACACACTCTGACGGGCATCTAGAAAAGTTAAATATGGTATATTCTCAGCTGATGGGTCCTCACCAAGAAAATGGAGCTCAGCGTGAAGGGGGGGGGGGGGGGGATGCTACGAACGAGACAGGAGAAATGTATGTGCCCTCAATGGGTACCGGGTATAGAACGGGGGTGAGGGGGGGGTGCTTGAAGGCATACAGTGAAAAGATAAGTGGAAGAAAATGGGGAAAGTCACAGCATGAAATGTTAGAAAGACAAATACAAGATAAGAAGAGGATATGAAGCATTTGGTGGAATTATATACTGTGTAAGTCGAGAGTCTCGGATTATCTACGACAAGGAGGTCATATATTTTAAATTAATGGCACAAAACAACAACCCGAGAGAGGAGGACAAATGCCATCATCTTTACACGCCGCAGCTTGTTAATAACAGCTGGTCCCGTTCTGAGGTTGTCCTAGTCTGAAAATTTGATCAACTTTTCTTTCTACCAAAACCCTGTATTATGAGGACCTATCTAATCCTTCAAACACTATGTATTCTATCAGGGAACCCGGCACTACAAGCAGTGAAATATACCTTCCAATCACTATATCTATAAGGAGGACGGGGGCATTACATAGCAGTGATACAATACCTTTCCAATCACTATGTATTCTATCAGGTGGACCGGGCCCTTACATAGCAGTGATACATACCTTCCAATCACTATGTATTCTATTCAGGGAGACCGGGATTACTAGTCAGTGATATATCCTTCCAATCAATTATGTATTCTATCAGGGAGGACCCGGCACTACATAGCAGTGATATATACACTTCCAATCACTATGTATCTATCATGAGGGACCCAACCCTACATAGCATTGATATATCCCCCTTCCAATCACTATTTATTCTATATCAGGGGGACCGGGCACTACATAGCAGTGATACATACCTTCCAATCACTATTATTCTATCAGGGAGGACCTGGCATTACATAGCAGGATACATACGCTTCAATCACTATGTATCTATCAGGGGGGACCGGGGCATTACAATAGCAGTGATTATATACCTTCCAATCACTATATTCTATCAAGAGGCCCAGCACTACATGCAGTGATATATACCTTCCAATCACTATGTATCTATCAGGGGGGACCGGCACTACTAGCAGTGATACATCCTTCCAATCACTATGTTTCTATCAGGGGGGACCTGGCATACATAGCAGTGATACATACCTTCCATCCTATGTATTTATCAGGGAGGACCGGGCATCATAGCAGTGATATATACCTTCCAATCACTATGTATTTCTATCAGGGAGGACCGGGCATTACATAGCAGTTGATACATACCTTCCAATCACTATGTATTCTATCAGGGAGGACCTACACTACATTAGCAGTGATATATACTTCCAATCACTAGTTTCTCAGGGGACCGGGCAATTACATAGCAGTGGATACTACCGTTCCCATCACTAATTGAAGGTAGATATAACTGCTATATAGTGCGAGTTTTTTTAGGTCCCAAAATGTCCTAATATCAAAAGGGTTTAAAAAAGAAGGCCCAGGGATCTGCGGCCACCCTCCCTACAAGCTTAGTGGCCAGTGGGGAGGCCGGGTTGGGATTTTAGCAAGCTGTTTAGCAAGCAGCCGTCGATTGGCCTGTCATGGAAAGTTCTCTCGCTCGCGCTCACTTCCCCCTCCAGATAAAGGAGTCGTTTTTCCGGCCATTATTCGATACCGTCCTTTTATTGTCCTTCCCCGGAGCTGCCTCTAATAATATTGACGCGGGATTACCGACGGTGGGGACAAGGATGCTGCCGGACCTATGTCTCGGACACAATGTCACCGTTCACCTGACTCGTGATTTTATTAACCTTCTTAGTAGGATGCACCATTTTTCAGAATGAAAGGGAAAAAATAAACTTTATTGAATAATTATTGCTTTTTTTTGTTTTAGTTTGCAATTTTAATCTGTTAATTTTTGCAAACCATTGTTCAATGATGGCTCAACCACAGCCGTACTACGCTGTTTAACTTGCAGCCGCTGTAACAACTGATAGAAGGCCGGCTGCCTCTCGTCATAATGAAGATAATATAATACAGTTTATAGCAGTAGTGGGAGATAAATGTTCCCTATGATTAAGCCCCCCGCGGACATTGGGGGAAACACTCAGGGAGAGGACATGTTCCCTTCGTGGAGCTGAATGCGTGGTGGTCGATGTCTTTGTTTATTTTTCCTGGAGCAAGTTTGGAAATAAATTTGTTTGAGACCAAAAAAGTCTGAATGCGGATCCATAACCTAAATACCAAGGTTTTTGGAGATAAATGTAGGCAGAATTTGCTGCAATACTTGGTCTCAATCCAAGATTTTACCTTTGGCAGTACTCTGTTTATCACCACTAGATTGTCCTCATCAGTGTCACCACTCCCCAGTAAGTGCAATGTTATGAACAGATGCTGAGATTTTTACTAAGTCATGGGGCAGTTTTACTGGGGTTTCCCCCCCCCCCCCCCTAAAGACCGGAGCAACTCTTGGCATAATGCGTGATAATTTTGTAGATACTGTATTCTTTCCTATATGGAACATTGCTTGTTAGAAGACACAGAACCTTGTAGAGTACTCCCCGGTATAAATCATCAGAGGACCAAGGACACTAATACCAGGTCATGATAGAGACCCGTAGTAAGTAACAGGGACAATCATAGAAAACCCAGCACTTGCTAGAGTACCAGGCAAATGATCAGATGACCAAGACACTTGGTAGAGTACCGGGCAATTCAATAGAATACCCAGAAACTTGTAGAGTACCGGGAAATCATTAGAGGACCAAGATACTTGGTAGAGTACTCTGGGGAAATCATAAGAAACCCAGACACTTGGTTTGAGTACCTGGCCGCGGCAATCATTATAGGACCAAATACGTGGTAGAGTACCGGGCACTCATAAAAGACCCACACTTCGTTGAGTAGCCGGGGCAATTATTCAAGACCAAGACATTGGTAGAGTACCAGTGCAATCTTAGAGGACTCCAGAATACGTGGTAGAGTACTCCGGGAACATAAAGAAGACCCAGACACTTGGTTGATTACCGCGGCAATCATTAAGAGTGACCAAGATACGGTAGAGTAACCCGGGGCAATCATTAGGGACCCAGATCTTGGTAGAGTACCGTGAAATCATAAGAGAGACCCATACACTTTTTGAGTACGCCCAGCGGCAATCATCAGGGACCCAGACACTTGGTAAAGTACCAGGCAATCACTTGGAAGACCTCGACACTTGGTAGAGTACCAGGGGCAATTCTAGAGGACCCAGCCACTGTAGAGTAACCGGGGCCATTATTGGAAGAACCTAGACACTTTGGTCAGAGTAACCGGGGCAATCATTGGAAGACATAGAGCAGTGGTAGAGTACCAGTGCCAATTCATAGAGGACCCAGACACTTGGTATAGTACAGGCAATCATTGGAAGAGACCTAGACACTTGGTAGATTACCAGGCATTCATAAGATGACCAGACACTTTTGGTAGATACCGGGCAATTATTGGAAGACATAGACACTTTGGTAGAGTACCAGGGTCAATCATAGAGGACCCCCAGACACTTGGTAGAGTACCGGGGCAATCATTTGAGGACCAAGACATTAGATAGAGTACCAGGGCAATTCATAGAGGACCCAGACACTTGGTAGAGTACCAGGACAATCGTTAGAGGACATGGGGCAATTGTTAGAGGACATAGGGCACTTGTTAGAGGGCCCAG
This sequence comes from Ptychadena robeensis, assembly GCA_036250615.1. Taxonomy (NCBI): domain Eukaryota; kingdom Metazoa; phylum Chordata; class Amphibia; order Anura; family Ptychadenidae; genus Ptychadena; species Ptychadena robeensis. Next base: position 55,709,397 of record CM070042.1, read on the forward strand.
ACAGTTGTTAGAGTACCAGGGCAATTATTAACAGACTAGGACACTTATTAGAGGACCTGTAGGCCTAGTTAGAGGTACTTGTTAGGGGAACAGGGACACTTATTAGAGGAGAATGATTAGGAGCCTCAGGATACTAGTTTGGGGACCTGGGCCCGGAAAGTTGTTAGAGTACAAGGGCAAATTTTAGAAGTCCCATGGCACTTGTTACATGACCCAGACACGTGTAAGAGTACCAGGGCAATTGTTTGATGACCCAGGTCCAAGTGTCCTTGGTCATCAAACAATTGCCCTGGTAAGGCACTTATTAAAGGTCCTGGGGCACTTGTCAAAGGACCCCAGGTACTTGTTAGGGAACCTGTTAGAGGATCCAAAGCAATTGTTAGAGGACCAGGGGCAATTATTAGGAGACCCAGGATACTAATTGGAGGAACTGTGCACTTGTAAGAGGGCTCGGACAGTTGTTATAGGGTACCAGGGCAATTATTAGAGGACCCAAGGCTCTTATTACAGGACCTGCTCACTTGTAAGAATACCAGGGCAATTGTTATATGATTCAGGGCAATTGTGATATGAGCCAGAGCACTTGTCACAGGACCTGGGGCACTTGTAACAGGACCCAAACTTTTAAGAGGATCATAGACACTGTTTGGGTACTCAGGGCAGCTGTTAGAGAACACGGGGCACTTGTTAGAGGACCAGAGCCAATTATTAAAAGACTCAGGGCACTTATTAAATGACCTTGGGTACTAGTTAGAGGACCCCGGGCACTTGTTAGATGACCCGGGCAGTTATTTAAAGGACACGAGGCACTTGTTAGAGGACCCAGACATTTGAAAGAGTACCAAGGCAATTGTTAGATGACCCAGGGCACTAAGTCATAGACCAAGGGGAACGTATTAAAGGACCCAGGGCACTTATTAGACGACCTGAGGTACTAGTTAGAGGACACCAGGCATTTGTTAGGGGACCTGGACATTAAAAAGAGTACCAAGGTAATTGTTAGATGACCCAGGGCACCTATTAAAGGACCCAAGGCACTTGTTAGATGACCTGGGCACTTGTTAGGAGACCCAGGGCACTTAGTTGAGGACCCAGGGCACTTAGTTGAGGACCCAGGGCACTTAGCTGAGGACCCAGGGCACATATTGCAGAACCCTAGGCACTTGTTAGAGGACATGTGACACTTGTTGTTGATCTGGGTCACTTATACGAGGACCTGGGTGCCAGAGTCTAAAAATGCTCCCGCTAAGCAGACCCAATGTCATAAATATAAGCTTTTAAAAAACTTTATTAACATTTGCCCAAAAACATGATGTCCCAACTAGAGATGGTCGAATTTTTCGACTTGCAAACTTTGTGAGCTTATTGCAAAGCCCCTGAAAATGGTATCACCACCAAACTTACTGGAGGTGTAGAGAAGGGTTGGAGGAACATTTGAAAAAAAATAAGTTTTGCTCTAGCCTATGTAGTTTATGCATAAATTAAGTTCAAAGTTAAAGTCGAAATTCCGATTTTCGAATTTTTTACTTGACTTTAAACTTAATTTGTGAAAAAACTATTTGTGTTAGAGACTTACTTTTTTTTTGTATTATACCCCCAACCCTTCTCTACATCTCCAGCAAGTTTGGTGATGATACCATGCTCAGGGGCTTTGCAATTAAGTTGAAACCGGCGAAATGGTCGAATTTTTTTTTTAAAAATTCGACCATCTCTAGTCCCAACCCAGAATCCCCCTTTAAAATGTTGCTAACGAGGCTATGCCACGCTGGACTCGCCATCTCCTCCTTTCTGCCCTCTTTCATCTCATCCTGAATCTCGTCAATGCCAGCCTTCACAAAGCGCCCTGCCGCTCCGCTGCCCTCTGACCATCTGCCTCTGCCAAACACCGCTGCAGCAGCGGCCCGTGTTATTGAAACGCATCCTGCGCGCCGCAACGCTTCCCCGCCGCGGCCTATCAAACATGTATTTGGCTCAGCGTGCGCGGCGGGAGAGGTGGCAAGATGAGGGCAGGCAGAGCGAGAAGGCCCAAGCACCCTGCTGGCTGCGAGGAAGCATCTCCTTCCATCACTCGCCGTACGCCGCGCACCGATAATGGACGCACAGCCGGACACATACACACCTGCGCCTGTCAAGGTCTGACCTCAGGCTTCGATTTTCATGAAGGTCACGGCGCATTTATTTTATCTTTTCACCTCCTCTGTGTTCATTATTTTATAATATCTCCAATCATTCCCATTCAGCATCTATTACAAGTGAATGCCACAACATGGATCTGTCAGCATCAGTGGAGGAGAGGAGACTGGGGAAATGCTTCTTCCTGCCTGCAGCAGACTGATGACATCATTTTTGCCTATGTACAGTCACTGGAGAAGAGGAGACAGGGGAAATGCTTCTTCCTGCCTGCAGCAAACTGATGACATCATCTCAGCCAAGATACAGTCACTGGGGGAGAGGAGACAAGGGTAAATGCCTTTTTTTTGCCTGCAGCAGACTGATGACATAATCTCAGCTAAGGCATGGTCACTGGAGGAGAGGAGACAAGGGTAAATGCCTCTTCCTGCCTGCAGCAGACCTATTACATCCACTCAGCCTAGGCACAGGCTGAGGAGAGGTGGAGCGGAGACTAGGTAAATGCTTCTTCCTGCCTGCAGTAGACAGATGACATCATCTTAGCCTAGGTACAGTCACTGGAGGAGAGGCGACAAGGGTAAATGCCTCTTCCTGCCTGCAGCAGACCGATTACATCCACTCAGTCTAGGCACAGTCAGTCGAGGAGAGGAGACTATGTAAATGCTATTTCCTGGCTGCAGTAGACTGATGACATAGCCTAGGTAAATGCCTCTTTTTGCCTGCAGCAGACTGATGACATCATCTCAGCCACGGCATGGTCACTAAAGGAGAGGAGACAGGGAAAATGCCTCTTCCTGGCTGCAGTAGACTGATGACATAGCCTAGGTACAGTCACTGGAGAAGAGTAGACAGGGGAAATGCCTCAGCAAACAGATGATATAATGTCCGCCTAGGCACAATCACTAGAGGAGAAAAGACTGAGTAAATGCTTTTTTCCTGCTTGCAGCAGACTGATGACATCATCTCAGCCTAGGCACAGTCACTGAAGGAGAGACTCTTCCTGGCTGCAGCAGACTGATGACATCATCTCAGCCTAGGCACAGTCACTGAAGGAGAGACTCTTCCTGGCTGCAGCAGACTGATGACACCATCTCAGCCTAGGCACAGTCACTGAAGGAGAGACTCTTCCTGGCTGCAGCAGACTGATGACATCATCTCAGCCTAGGCACACTCACTGGAGGAGAGAAGACTGAGAAAATCCCTCCTCCTGCCTGCAGCAGACTGATGACATAATCTCTCAAAAAATACTTGCTATCAGGTAGGAAAAGGTAGAAATGTATTTTTCCGTCACTAAGCTCCTTGTTTCTTTCCTCTCATCTCCCTGCTGGCAGCCGCGGCGTTAAGGCCGGGCCGGCATCTGCGGGACATATGGCCGAGCAAGAGCCGATCCGCCGTCTATCAACTGACAGCGGCGCTGATCAGATTGCGAGCTGCTAATCGGATTGGGCTTGGCGGGTGTTAACCGGATTAAGCAGACGGTATGCACGCCTGGTCAGAACATTAAAGCGGCTATTTACGCTTCCCGCCGTCACCCGCCGCCCCCGGAGGCCTCTTCCAAATTAATGTTCTCCCTCCATCTAGAACCCTTCCGGCTAAAGATGGCGCGAGCTATTCCCCCGCCGATCCCAATGTCACCGCGAGATAAGGGAACCGGAGATTTTCTCAAATCCAAATCGTCTCTGCATTTCCAGATCTGTGCGAATGTCGTCATTCTATAAAGTATTGTATTCCGGGGCCTGTGCGGGGTCAGCGCATTCATCTCCGTCCTTATTACCAAATCTGGTATGTTACAGCGGGGGGAGGGGGTACGAAAATAGAGAACCACCCCGCTGACAACGCTGCTGTGACATTTCACCGCAGAGAAAGCGGTGTTGTCACAGACTGATGACAAGGTACAGGAGACTGGTGACACGGTACAGGAGACTGGTGACACAGTACAGGAGACTGTTAGAGACTGATGACAAGGTACAGGAGACTGGTGAC
>CM070042.1:55734098-55745207 GCA_036250615.1 Ptychadena robeensis
CTAGTTTAGGCTCCAATGTTTAGGCCCTAGGTGCCCAACCAGCGGCCCGGGGGCCACATGTGGCCCTTTGGGCTTTGTTCGGCAGCCCCTTGGTTCTCCACATGTGGCCCCTAAAACCTTAATCTTAATGCATAGGGCAAAGCAACCCAGCTTTCCTAATCAACTTTGGCGTTCCTGCATCAGTAAAATTGGCAATGTTGATCAGGGAAACCAGGTCTACATATGAGCTCTGCACCCAGGGACAGGAGGGCGGTGGGTGCTGTTGGGTTTTCACTGCCTATCAGGATCTGGTCCACCGCCTGCTGAGATGTAATGTGCGGCCCTTTAGTGATGCCAAGGGCCGCACTTGTGGCCCTACATATCAACTCAGTCGCCCATCACTGGTGTATGGGCACCTTAAGGGTAATATCCTGGACAGGATTCAAACTGGGATTATAAGCTAGGCATATACGGCTCTATATCTTAATAGATTCAAGCACAATAGAGCGCTGTGCGAGAGTTCACATCGCTTGATTGTTCTCTAATTTATAAAAAAAATAGAGCCGTCAACCCTTTATTTGATTGACCCCGCTCCAAGAAACATGTTGGATAACCCTGCTCGATATCCATTACTTTACGCTCGGACGGCCCCTCCATCCTACAGGCATCGAACCCTATAGGCTTAGCATTGTAAAGCTGGCCATACACCTTTAGATCTCTCTGTCAGATATCCTTTAGATCTACCAACAACTATGTAGTGCTGGGTACTCTGTGATTGAACACAGGTAGGCTTGATGGTTTAGAAAGTCCCTCATATTACATGGTTTTGGTAAAACAAAAAGGAGATCTAAAGGAAATCTGACAGAGAGATCTAAAGGTGTATGGGGGTCCTAAGAGTATGTTCCTACTTACACGATCAGCTGCGGGGCAGGCGACATTGTAATTGTGCGCGCCAATCACAAGCAATTTCTGACGCGATCAACTACGCGATTTTTACTTTAGATTTTTTTTAAAGCGACCACATAAAAAAAAAATTATCGCGCCCATTGAGAATGAACGGACGCACACACGCTTTTTCATCATGTCCATTCATGTCTATGAGCGCGATCAGGGTTGAAAAATCGCGTCTGTCCGCAGCCCGCGATCAAAACGCGGGGAGCCACGATTCTGATCGCGGATCACAGACTCGCTGATCGTGGCCTTTAGTTGAAGTGGGGACAAGCCCATTTAACTTAGTGGAAGCCATCAGCCTCAATCGCCGTGCACGATTAAAAACGCGTCGGCCCCGCAGCTGATCACATAAGTGATTCTGGAAAGCACCAGGAGCTATCCTCTGTTGTATATAAATGAACCTCACACGACGCTGTCCAGGGTGGGATAGATACATCAATAAGACCACTCGTCATTAGATGCGGAGTCCTACTTTATACATACCATACATAAGGACATAGACGCTGCGCAGCTCATTAAGTTATTCTCCTGCACAGTCCCGTTCTGGAGTTCCCCAGTAGGACACTGCAGAGATCCTTTATTAAAAACATTAATTTCTTTGGACGCCATCCAGCAGCAGTGCAGGAGAGGACACGGAACAGAAGGACACCACTCAAGACGAAGCCAGGGTGCTCGCAATAGGACCCGCCGCTGCCAAAAATCACAAGCCAATCATCGTGCTGAGCTCAGGAAGAAAGCTGAAAATGATCTAACAGGGGGGAAGGCAACTCGAGTACAACAAACTGGATGGATGAACACTTCACCCTGCGGGGAAACTATACAGCTTTATTATAGTTGGCAAGTTTACAAGCCGATATGTCTTATGTTTATTTGCCTAAAATTGTTCTTGTATAAGTGAAAATATAATACCAGGTTCCTCTGTGTCGCTCGTTCCTGATCAACTGCCCACCCTTTATGCAGGCTACTCGCATCATAGCACTACAATTTTGGACAAAAGGTACTGATCTCTTAAGCTGGCCATACACCTTTAGATCTTTCTGTCAGATATCCTTTAGATCTACCAACAACTATGTAGTGCCGGGTCCTCTGCGATTGAACACAGGTAGACTTGATTGTTTAGAAAGTCCCTCATATTACATGGTTTTGGTAAAAGAAAAGGAGATCTAAAGGAAATCTGACAGAGAAATCTAAAGGTGTATGGGGGTCCTTAGATCGATTAGGTCACATGTCACAGTCTCTACCAGGGGATCCTGTTACACATTGACAACACAGAAGACCAGATGCCATCATGATGGACAGATTACCTCCCTTAAATAATCTACAGCAGGGGTGGGCAAACTAAGACCTGGGTGCCTGGATCAAGCCCATTCAGCATGTCACCTTGTTGAAAAGATGCTCCCCTCCGCTTGTTCTCTGCACATAATGACAAATGTTGACTTGGGGACAATGCAATGGTATGGTCATGACACTGTGGGTGCATCATCATGGTGACAACAGGTAGTCTCGTTTTTTTTTTACTTTAAAAAGATAACGTCCCTGTCACACGTCGCCAATTACACATCACCGGAGATACATGGAATCGGCACACCTATGGCTTGTCTGGCCCTTCTATCAAATGATTGAAGCCAATGTGCCAACGAGTCAAAAAGTTTAACCACTCCTGGTCTACAGCATTACATACAATAGTAATAAAGAATAGGGATTGGCCAAAGATATCTTTCCATTGTCCTTCCAACGTGTTTCACCCTAAAAGGGCTTCTTCAGGAGTTGTCTGAGATACACACAAACCAGTTATATCTAAAGGAGCCAATCAGGACTGACCCCTACCACACAATGAAGTAGGGTGGCAGAGGATGCTGAAGAAGTTATGGAGAAGCACATGCTCAGTTTGATTAGCTGGTTACTTAGTACTTCTCTGATTGGCTGATCTTGTTTTAGACTACATTATTACAACACACCCAAGACCATTGGACCAACTCAATGAATGGTGGCCATGCATAGTTAGAACTCCCTTGTGCAAGTCATTTGTTTTAAAATTCAGCATGGTCGGTTGTGCCTTCGCCATCTTCCCGCTGACAGGCCAAGCTCTGAACTAAGACGATGCACATGGGGAAGGTGTCAGAAGGAAGATCGTTCTGCTAGAGGTTCTTCCCTCCGCAACTTGAATCTCAAGCTCGAACGGTGGGTGGTAGCTCCATGCTTGGTCCGCCAGATTGTGAAAGAGCAGAATGTGAATGTGCGACCAACCACGTCCACTAGCAGAGCTTGAGTTCCAGGAGGTGAGGAAGCTATCAGAGGGAAAATTCAGACAGGCAGTTCTTCCCTCCACCTCCTGGATCTCAAGCTCGCCCGGCGGCTGGTAGCTCCATGCTTGGTCTGCCAAATTGGGAAAGAGTAGAATGCGAATGTTCGACCACCGGCAGAGCTGGAGTCCCAATAGATGGGGAAGCTCAGAGGTAAGATTCAGACAGGCGGCTCTTCCCTCCGCCTCTTCTCCTCCTGGATCTCAAGCTCGTCCAGTGGTTGGTAGCTCCGTGCTTGGTTTGCCAGATTGTGAAAGAGCAGAATGGGAATGTGCAACCACCCACGGTCACTGGCAGAGCTTGGGTTCCAGGATGTGAGGAAGCGGTAAGGAAGCTATCAGAGGGAAGATTCAGCCAGGCGGTTCTTCCCTCTGCCTCTCTTCCTCCTGGATCTCAAGCTCAACCAGTGGCAGGTAGCTCCGTGCTTGGTCCACCAGATTGAGCGGAAGAGCAGAATGCGAAACTGCAACAACCCATGGCCAGTGGCAGAGCTTGAGTTCCAGGAAATGGGAAGCTATCAGAGGGAAGATCCAGATGAGCGGTTCTTCCCTCCGCCTCTCCGCCTCCTGACTCTCAAGCTCACCCGGTGACTGGTAGCTCCATGCTTGGCTCGCCAGATAGTAAAAGAGCAGAATGCAAATGTGCAACCACGCACAGCCACTGGCAGAGCTTCCAGGAGGTAAGGAAGCTGTCAGAGGGAAAATTCAGATTGGCGGTTCTTGCCTCCGCCAGATTGTGAAAGAGCGGAATGCGTCCACAGGCAGAGTTGAGTTCCAGGTGGTGGGGAAGCTATCAGAAGGAAGATTTGCCCGCAGGGCTGGTTCATCCCTCTGCTTTCCCTGCTCCACCTCCAGTGGCATTGCCAGCCAGACTTGAGGGAAGTGACAGCTCTGCAATCACTTTATTTTGTAGTAGTCAAAGCCGGCCACCTGTGTGCCAGCCATGGGTGGCCACAAAAGCATCAGTATACAGGGGTACGTCCTATACTGTGGTGCGTCTTATAACCCGGAAAATATAACAATAATAAAATGTATTTCTTAAGCATTGTTATGATACTGTCAAAGTTAATTTTAGGAACCAGGTGGATGTTCTTCCATGTTCCTCCACCGTTCTTCCACCGTTCCTCCACCATTCCTTGTTTAGTAAAGGCATGTCATATCTTTCAGATGATGCCACTTACATGTTGAAGCTTCCGTCAGATTCCAGAGACGTGAAATCTACTGAAGCGTCCGCTGTGGTTTTCACAACAAGCCTCTCCTCCGCCTCTCCTTCATTTTTCACAAACTCTAAAGTTTTTATTTTTCCGACGCGTCAAAGTCATCTCAGCCGCCGCCGCGGCTCGCTTTCCGTTTTGTTTAGCACAAATTCTATCTGCATTGCCGGCGAAAAAGAAAAATTTTGGGGATTATAATATATATACATCTATAAATTTTCAGCCAGCGAGCTAACGAAAAAAAAAAGAAAGAAAGAGAAGAGATTCACCTTCAGTTCTCCGGCAAGGACACAACTCCCAGACTGATCTGGGTAAGTGAGACTTGGCAGGAAGGCCCATGTAAATCTAGGAGATGAAGACTCCAAGTTGCATATATTTTTCATTTTATAGGGAATTAACGTCACCGGCTTAACCCCTGGAGAGGCAGCGGCCGCGGCGGGATGGTGACGGCCGTCTCGGGATGGGGAAGGAGAGTACCGGATGGGTTAAAGGGACCTCGACGCAACATGTAAATAAGGATGAGGAAAAAAAAGTTGACTTGGAAGGAGAAGACAAGGTCCTTCAAAAAAATAAAAAAAAGCCTACACCACCCTGATGTGATTAATTTGAATTGGACGGGACGAGAGCTGAACCTGCCGAGTTAAAACATTAAGACTTCTTTTACATTTTTCAAGCAATTACTCAACAAGAGGAAGTGAAGGGTCACGTCACCCATTACTGATGTCATCTATGAGTAGAGGCCCAAAAGCTAAATCACCTGATTGTCTCTCATGTCTCAAGAATGAAGCTGGCCATACACCTTTATCTCTCTGTCAGATATCTTTTAGATCTACCAACAACTATGTAGAACAGGGTCCTCTGAGATTGAACCACGCTGAACGTCACCACGCTGTGAAGAGTCTGCTAAATGTGGGCCATAGATCGGGACGTCTATGGCCGGCTTAAGAACTTCAGGGTTTGATGGGGGTTGTGAGACTTCCCAAAGCCTCCTATGTTACCTTAAGGGAACTAGACTATCACACCTTTATGTGCTTGTTGGACTTTCCATTTCAAATTCATGGGCCTGGTTGTTCCCTCTTTTGTTGCTTAAGCACCTCTTCTCTTCTGAGAAGGCTTCCCACAAGACTTGGAGGCCTCTATGGGTTGTCTGTATTCAGGATGGTTTGGGAGTCATCAAGTTTTTTTTCTCCTCTCTTTTTCTCTAGTTGTGAGATTCATCAACAAATCCCTGAGAAATACTCAGAACTTCTGAGTTGTATGGAGGTTGTGACACTTCCCTGGCTTGTCGGACATTCCAAATTCATGGGCTTGGTCGTTCCCTCTTTGTTGCTTTAGCAACCTCCTCTTTTCTGACAAGGCTTCACACAAGACTTGGAGGCTTCTATGGCTTGTCTGTGGGAATTTGCACCAAAAGAAAACTTGAGAGGTCAAGTACTGATGCTATATGAGATGACCTCCTTCAGAAATGGGGGTCCAAGTTATCCCAGAGGAGTTTAGTAGAATTTAAACCAAAGCCTTTGCAAAGAGTGTCATACCAACTGCAATAGTCCTCCCCAAACTTTCACCACAATATAAGTAGATGTCTCTGTATGTTGTAGCATTAGTGGAGGCTCCAAAAGCTAAATCACCTGCTGGTTTCTGGCAACTCTCTGGGAACTCAAAATGAGGTCTTCTCATTAGAATTTGTCACCTGCAAGTTATGAATATACATTCAGTGTGGATTGGGAGTCATCAAGTTTTCTCTTCTCTCCTCCAGTCATAGAAATTCATCAACAAAACCCTGAGATTTATTCAGAACTTTAGCGCACGATGGAGGCTGTGACACTTACCAGAGCCTCCTACATAACCCATAGGGAACTAGACCATCTCACCTATATGAGCTTGTTGTGCTACACCGTGATGTGAACTGAAACTGGTGCAAAGTCTCTAAAAGATACAAATACCTAAGGCTATGCCATCAGCCTCGGACACAATCACAGAAGGCCGCCCATGCACAATTGCTGACACGAAAGGACGAGATTGCTGATGCGATCGGGCATGATTGACAGGCGATTTTTACACGTAAAATTTAAAAAAAAAAATCGTCCCTTGATCGCACCCATAGAGAATTAATGAATGCGTGTTTTGATCGTGTCCACATGCAATCAACAAATCTTGTCCATTCATATCTATGGGCGTGATTAGGGTAGAAAAATTGTGTCCGCCTGCAATCTAAATGTGGGGAGCGTCCACTCGCAGCCTTTAGTTAAAGTGGGGACAAGCCCATTCAACTAAATGGAAGCGATCAGTTGAAAATCGTGTCTGCCCTGCGGCTGGTTGCCTAAGTAGCAACATAGCCTATGATCCCGCCGATAGAGAATGAATGGACACGATTTTTGATTGCGTCCATTCATGTCTATGGGTGAGATCAAGGCTGATAAATCACGTCTGCGGCCTTTAGTTGAGGTGGGGACAAGCCCATTCAACTAAATGGAAGTGATCAGCCACGATCACTGTGCGCGATTAAAATCATGTCCACCCCGCTGCTGGTCGACTAAGTAGGAACATAGCCTATTAATATGCCCATAGAGAATGAATGGACACGATTTTTGATGGCGTCCATTCATGTCTATGGGTGAGATCAGGGCTGATAAATCGCGTCCGTGGCCTTTAGTTGAAGTGGGGACAAGCCCATTCAACTAAATGGAATTGGTCAGCAGTGATCACTGCGCGCGAATAAAATCGTGTCTGCCCCATGGCTGGTCAACTAAGTAGGAACATAGCCTATGATCGTGCCCATAGAGAATGAATGAATGCGATTTTTTATCGTGTCCATTCATGTCTATGGGTGAGATCAGGGCTGATAAATCTCGTCCGTGGTCTTTAGTTGAAGTGGGGACAAGCCCATTCAACTAAATAGACGCGATCAACAATTAAATTAATAATTTAAAATTCTTTAATTTAATATAATAAATCATTAAAATCGCGTCCGCGCTGCGGCTGATCGCCCACGTGGGAACAAGCCCTAAGTATGAACTAGAGAATAATAATAATAGTCAGAGAACGGCATTGTTGTTGTTATCAGTAATCCACCTATCTAGTCTAGTGATCATGGGTGATTAGTTATGCCTGGATGAGTCAGCAGAGGGAGCTCTCTCTATGCCCCATTGCCAGTGACCTGACTTCCACTTCCCCTTCTTCAGGTATGGGACAAGTTTATTATCGTTACACTGAGCTGATGTCAGCTACACTGTGTTCTTTGTGTGCTGTTATCATATGAAATGTATATTTAGTTTGTTTTACAGCTGTATTACATGTTTGTAATGTGTGAGGCATCTCACAAGTTGACAGCCATCTTTAATACTATTTTCAGTGACACGTCCATATGAAAGGAAGTCTTTATTGTATGTATTGTGTATAATGTGCTCATGTATTGTGTGTATTGTACTCATATATTGTGTGTGTAATGCAGGGCTGTTTCTCCTGCTAAGCGGGTGCATAGGGCCCTATCGCAAAATCGTGCGGGTGACTGTGTATTGTGGGATCCATGCTTGTGTATTGTGTATAAGGTGCTTGTGTATTGTATGTGATGCACTCGTGTATTGTGTATAATCTGTTTGTGTATTGTGCTCATGTGCTTGTCTATTGTGTGTAATGTGCTCATGTGTGTGATGTTCTTCATGTGCTTGTGTATTGCATGTGATATACTCATATATTGTGGGCAATGTGCTCATGTGTATAATGTGCTTGTTTTTTGTGTGTGCCATGCTAATGTATTATGTGTAATTTGCTCATGTGTGCTTGTCTGTTGTGCATGGTGTACTGTGTGTAATGTGCTCATGTAGTGTGTAACATGCTTGTGTGATGTTCTTAATGTGCTTGTTTAATGTATGTAATGCACCATGTATTGTGTATAATCTGTGTATTGTGTGTAATGTGCTCATGTTTGTGATGTTCTTTATGTGCTTGTGTATTGTGTGTGATGTTCTTAATGTGCTTGTGTATTGTGTGTAAGGTGCTTGTGTACTGTGTGTAATGTGCTCATGTGTGTAATGTTCTTCATGTGGTTGTGTATTGTGTGTGATGTATTTGATGTGCTCGTGTATTGTGTGTAACATGCTGTGTACTGTGTATTACATCCTTGTGTAACGTGCTTGTGTGTTGTGTGTAATGTGCTCATGTGTGTAATGTCCTTCATGTGCTTGTGTATTGAGTGTGATGTATTTGATGTGCTCATGTATTGTGTGTAACATGCTCATGTACTGTGTATGAGATCCTTGTGTAACGGTCTCATGTGTGTGATGTATTTGATTGATTTGATGTGCTTGTGTTACACGCTTGTGTACAGTGTGTGACATCCTTGTGTAATGTGCTCATGGTACACTCTGTAATGTTTTGCTATTAAGGGGAATAGATTTGCAGTATCAGTGAATGTGATCTCTCTAATCATCCACCTGTTCCCTGTTGTGTTGCGCGGATCCCTGTGACACACACACACTATGAGGAGATGATTATTTGTGATATTTCTGCTCCTTTATATTATATTTTGTTTCATTTGATCTGTTTGTTGCCGTTTTGCCCGATGTGCTGTATATCTGCTAATTACTTCCATTAGTATCTTCTTGTTACGACAGCTCGCACCTGAAAACTTATGGTTATATGAACAGCAAATGTGTAGATTGTTAAATTGTATTTTCTTTGGATAGGGATTTGCTGGTGTTGTTGTGTGTGTTTATAAATACAATTCTTGTAACACGGACGCTATATGAGAAGACCTCCCTCAGAACTGGGGGTTCAATTCATCCCGGAGGTGTTCAGTAGATCTGTGTAGATGGAAGTTGATTGGTGAAGAGGGTCATATATCCAGGAACTGTGAAGGTCCTCTCCAAACTTTCCCCAGAAGATACGTAGATGCCTCTGTATGCTGTAGTAGAGGCCCAAAAGCTAAATCACCTGCTTGTCTCTGATATCTCTCTGGGAACTCAAAAGTTAGATTTGTCACCTGTTAAGCCCCCCATAGACAGGCAGACTCCTCCATGCAACTTCTGTACAACCAACTTTTCTTCTACCAAAACCATGTAATAGGAGGACCTTTCTACACCTTCCAATCACTATGTATTCTATCAGGGAGGTCACTATACTACATAGTTGTTGGTAGGTCTCATGAAAGTTGTATGCAGGAGTCTGCCTGTCTATGGGGGGCTTAAGTTATAAATATAAATTCTGTGATGTTTGGGAGTCATCAACTTTTTTTGAGATCCATCTACAAAGCCCTGAGCACTATTCAGAACTTTTAAGTATGATGGAGGCTGTGACATTTCTTGGAGCCTCCTATGTTACCCATAGGACACCAAACCATCACACCTATGTGTTGGACCTCCCATTCCAAAATAATAAGCATAGTTGTCCTCTACTTTTCTTAGAAGGGTTTATACAAGACTTGGAGCTTTTAGGGTTTGTCTGTTGCCACCAGAACATTTGTGGAGGTAGGTACTGATGCTATATGAGAAGACCTCCCTCAGAACTGGGGTTCAATTCATCCCGGAGGTGTTCAGTAGATCTGTGTAGACCATGTTCAGTAGATCTGTGTAGACCATGTTCAGTAGATCTGTGTAGATCACTCATGGAGGTAGACTGGTGAAGAGGGTCATATAGTCATCCAGGAACTGTGAAGGTCCTCTCCAAACTTTCCCCAGAAGATACGTAGATGCCTCTGTATGCTGTAGTAGAGGCCCAAAAGCTAAATCACTAGCTTGTCTCTGATATCTCTTAAGCCCCCCATACACCTTCAGATTCCTCCATACAACTTTCATGAGACCTACCAACAACTATGTAGTATAGTGACCTCCCTGGTAGAATACATAGTGATCGGAAGGTGTAGAAAGGTCCTCCTATTACATGGTTTTGGTAGAAGAAAAGTTGGTTGTACAGAAGTTGCATGGTAGTTGTATGTGGTGTATGGGGGGCTTTAGGGGAACTCAAAGTCATCAACTTTTTGGGAGATCCATCTACAAAGCCCTGAGCACTGTTCAGAACTATTAAGTATGATGGAGGCTGTGACATTTCTTGGAGCCTCCTATGTTAACCATAGGACACCAAACCATCACACCTATGTGTTGGACCTCCCATTCCAAAATAATAAGCACCGTTGCTGTTACTTTTTATGAGTGTTCATAGTCAGGTGACTAGTCATGAGGACATCATCACAGAACACAGTTAAAGACACTAGAGTGTCCCTCAAATGAACAACTGTAATTAAACTTTCTGTTGTAACATTAACAGTCAAACACAGACCAGTCTGGCCACAAGGAGGTCGCTGCTGTTGTTAACATTTCACCCGCTTGTATGGGCTTACCTCCCCGCTCCTCCAATCGAGACTGCAGACGCGTTGCCATAGTTCGCCATCTCGGCTATATGGCACTAAATATCATCGGAAAAAGACATGGCATACACATCTACTTAGTCTACTGGGGAGTTGTTATTTATGATATGACCCTCTTCACAAAATCACTTCCTTGAATGCGTCTACACCAGATCTACAAACACCTACGGGGATGAATGTGGAACCCAGTTCTAGGGAGGTCTTCTCATATAGCATCGTACCTACTCCACAATGTTCTGTGGCAACAGACAAACCTAAAGCCCAGTCTTGTATAACCTTCTAAAAGTAGAGGACAACTATGC
>CM070042.1:55795775-55810219 GCA_036250615.1 Ptychadena robeensis
CACACCAATCATACAGACATGTATCATATATACACACACCAATCATACACAGACATGTATTCTATATACACACACCAATCATACAGAGACATGTATCTTATACACACCAATCATACAGATACATTCATCATTCACATAGAGACACACACACTACACTCATGCAGAGGCATGAATCATTCACATAAGCCAAACAAACACAGAGTCACACACATTACATACACTCTACTTACTGTCTGCAGCTAGTTCTTCCAAGGATGGCTTTTAATTGCCCACCCTTTGCTATGGGACTTTTTACCAGGGAAATACATTAATCAAAGAAAG
This sequence comes from Ptychadena robeensis, assembly GCA_036250615.1. NCBI lineage: Eukaryota > Metazoa > Chordata > Amphibia > Anura > Ptychadenidae > Ptychadena > Ptychadena robeensis. The sequence continues at coordinate 55,796,097 of CM070042.1, forward strand.
TCTAAAGCTGTACATAGATCTGCGGCCGATTGGTCAGGCGCCCGTTGATCTGACAGGGAATTGTGTACATCGATTTCCTTACAATACTTTGTCCCCATCCAAAGATCAGTGGCTCCAGGCGGGCAGCTTTGATCTACATCGCCCGCAGATCTATGCGCGTATGGGGGGCATAAGAAAGGCAAATGCAAGCAGATACCACATCTAAGCTACGTTTCCAGCACCATGGACAGCGTGCATGCAGGCCATCCATTGTTTTCCCCAAATCCATTTACTTATCCGACGCTGAGAGATTCCGCCGCACTTTCCATCAGAGCTCGCGGTATATTGATGTACGTCTTTGCGGTGAGTGCATGGATTGTAAGTAACGTGTCACCGGAACACTTCCAGGTATTTATGACTTCAGACATAGATCACATTACTCGGCTGCCATTCCCTTCATCTCCTTTACAGTGTTTTATGTGACAAAAACAAAATGCCTTTTATCAGTAAACAAGCGTTTCCCCAAGTCACTTCCCTTCCGCGGATCACATTCTGAAACCGTGTCCATACACGGTACCATTTTCTGTTAGATCTAAGAAAGATCGACCATGATCGCACAGAAAAACTTTTTGAGCAGGATCGAAAAGGGACATGTCCGTAAAAACCCTGTTGATCGTGGAGGCAGAGCAGAGATTCAAGCTCACTTGGACATAACAGACAGTGTTAGGCTCCGCCCCTTGGCCGTGTCTCTTCTGTTAGCCTGAGACACAAGAAACAGGGGCGGAGCAAAACACGGATGCTCTGACAGAACCATTCCTCTTCACGTGTCCAGTCCCGGCTCTGGCAGGCGGCAGCAGATAAACGCTACTCAATGGTACTCTGGTCCAGGGTCCCCAAGCTGAACAGGTCGATCAAACAGAAAGCATATGTGCCATGTGGACATCGGTTCCCATCGATTGACCCATGGTGATAGTGGAGGCAGAGCAGAGATCAAGCTCAATTTGCATACCAGACCGTGTTAGGCTCCGCCCCTTGCCTGTGTCCTTCCTGTTAGCTGAAAGACACCAAGAAAAGGGGCGGAAGCACAACAACGGACTGCCTGCACAGACCCTCCTCTATCCTGTGTTTTCCCCCCCCCCTCCCCCAAGATTCCCTGCTCTGGCAGGCAGAGCTCGAAGATGCCTCAATGGTAACGCTGGTCCAGGGTCCCACTGACGGTGTCGATGGAATGGGAATCGATGTGCGCCACTTGGGGGGGACATCGATTTCCCATTGGATAACCCCTGAGTGATCGTGAGGGCAGAGACGAGATCAGGTCACTGTGCAGACAGACTGTTTTGTTCGGCCTCCGCCCCCTGCTGTGTCTCTGCCTGTCAGAGAGACACAGAAAGGGGGCGAGTCAAAACACGACTGCTTGCACAGTGCAGCGAGAACCCCTCCTGTGCAGATCCCCGCTCTGGTGGCAATGGTACAACCAGGTCCGGGTCCCATGAATGAGTCGTGGAATGGGAATCGATGTTCACACTTTGGACATTGATTCCCACTTCCATCGACCCGTGATGGGGCGACACTGCGCGCCCAATCCGGATAGATAGAATGGGAATCAATGCCAAAGTGGTTGCACATTTATCCCAGTTCGATCGACCCATTCAGTGGGGGACAGATTGCGGGTCAATCGCAACAGTTCGACCGTGTATGGACACCTAATGCTGGGCATACACATGTAGATTTCCTGTTCCATGAGACCAGCCGAGGCGCAGCGCGGATGACATTCATCGAACCAACGCTTGAAAACTCATCTAAATCGAGGCGCAGCATGCTGCCTCATCGGACTTAGACTTATGGTGACAGACTGCCGCAGAGGATGATGTGCGTTCAGACATTGATGATCAGGGTAGGAAGGGAATCGGGAATACTGACCACATTAGTGGACCCTGGGATGAGGTCTGGCAAAGATGGGCCGATAGAACAACGCGTGATATAGAAATTTTATATTAGCATGACAGGTTTCATATAAGAAAAGGAAGGCGCAAACTAACGAATGCGCCAAGGAGCGGCCTAACAAACGGGACTCCGAGGAGCCGCTCAAAAGTTGAGGTAATTAAAATGGTTATTCTCTGTGTGTGCATTCACCTAATGAGACGGATTGTGCAGATCAGATGACACTGAACGCCGAACGCCTCCCATATAAATATTGATCCCTGAAACCCCCGGGACCTCCCTGTAATTAAAGGCAATCTGCGCAGCACGCCCGAATGCTGGAGGCCAAAAGGTGAATCCGCTGCCGCTACCAATCACCCCCTCATCGTTGACAATCGCGTAAGGTCTCTTGACTGGATATCCATGGCTGTCTCCTCCGGAAGGTAGTGGAGGGGACGGATGATGTGACGGTGAGTTTATTACTTCTAGTTTTAGGGAGGAAAAATGATGTGCTCCATTCTTCTGGAATTAAATAAGGCCGCTTCCTACGTACTACCTTTCGGTTGGGTTTACCCCATATGACCATATTGGGTAGACACCAAGCAACCACAAATTTCCTCCTTCCTCCATTCCAGATGTCTTTAGACCTTCACATGATGGGAAGGGTCTTTCACGAAGAAGAACCCAAAATGGGTGAAGACCCGTCCCATCATGTGAAGGTTAAAGCATCTGAATGAGGGAAGGAAGGAGGCCAACTGTGGTAGGGTTCAGGGTTGGGTAACTAGTAGTCAAACCCCACAATAAGCTATGTAAAGGGGAGGGGTCAATTGGTTGGGTAAAAGTGTCATAATCTTCTACCGTATTGGCACAACGTCTTGTGTAGTCCGTCCCAAAGAGTCAAAATTATCGTGCAAGTGATCCTTTGCATCAAACCTTTAATAACGCAAGAAGAGCCAAAAGGGGGGGGGAGTCGAGGGGTAAAGGGGGGGTGGAAGGTGGGGGGGGGGGGGGGGGGGGGGAAAGGGGGGGGAGGGAGGGGGGAAGCGGGGGGGGGGGAGGCAGGGCGGTAGGGGGTGGGGAAGGGAGAAGGGGGAGGGGTGGGGGGGGGGGGGGGGGGAGGGGGGGCTGCGGGCGGAAATGGGGCGGGGGGTAGCGGGGCGTCGCTGGCGGGCGGTAGTTTGCGGCTGATGGGGTTTTATTCGGTACGGGGGTTGGCGGGCTCTTGGGTTCCGTGGGGGCGGCCGGGGGGGGGGGCCTGCAGGGGAGGGCGTTTCGTCGGCGCGGCGGTGCCACGCCATGGGGGGCGGGTGGGGGGAGAGTGCCGGGAAGGGAGCGGTGGGGGGTGCTGGGGCGCGGGGCGGCCGCTTTTCCCGTGCGGGCGTGTTGGGGTGGATCGGGGGGGGGGAGGGCGCTATGGTTTTATATGGGGGGCGGGGGAGCCGGGGGGGGTCGGAACGGGGGGTGTATGGAAGGGCAGCACCGTGGGGGGGGGGCGGGGAACACCACGCGTTTTGGAGGGGGGGAGGGGTACGGGTATGGGGGGCGGTGGTGTTGGGGGAATGGGGTGTCGTGCGACTCGGCGGCGGGGCCGCTGCTTGGAAGGAGAGGCTAGGGGGGCAGAGAACGTGTGGGGGTCCGGGCGACCGTCGCTGGGGTCGGGCGGATTTGGTAAGGGGGGGGGGTGGGGAAATCGTCGGGCGTGGGCCGTGTGTGCGGGGGGCCGAGCGTGGGGGGGGATCGATGTGGGGGGCTTGGGGGAGGGGGTGGGGGGTAGGGAAAGGTATGGGGAGGCGGGGCGGGGTTTGGGGGGCTCAATTCGAGGGGGGGCCGGGGTTGGGATTCGCCTGAGGGGTGCGGAGGCCGAGGCTGGGGGGCTAGCTCAAAAGTGCTCTCTACGCGGCCGATTGATCCCAAAGCGGGGAGGGGACGGGTCCGGAGGGGGCGCCGGCGGGGGGGGGGGGCGGGCGGTCCTGGGAGCCGCGAGGAGGGGGAGCGCGGGGGGGTGGGGGGGGGGGGGGGAAAGGGGATGGGGGGGTCGAGTGCGTGGGTTTCTGAGTTTCGGGGGGCAGGAGGGCGTGGGGGGGGGGGAGGGGGGGGGCAGGCTGGGGGGGGGGGGCGGTGGGGCGTAATGGGGGGGGGGGATTGGGTGGGGGGGGGTGGAATGGGAGGGGGGAAGGTGGAGGGAAAGGGGGAGGGGAGGGGGGGGGCGGGGGGGGGGAGGGGGGGGAGAGGGGGGGGGAGGCGGGCTTTCGGGGAATCCTGCTGGAGGCGGGAGCCAATGGAGCGGAACGCCGAGCACTGTACACTCTCTGCTCCACCTAACACCTCTCTATCGCTCTTCTTAGCTCCCACCCTCAATCATCTCCTAACGGACATACTCACTGACTTCGTCCACTATCTTTCCCTCTCCCCTCCCCGTATCTATTACACGCTACTTCCACCCCCCTCTGCGTGACCAAACGCAACATATATCAGATCCATCTTATGCCGTTATATTTCTATTCTCTTCTCTCCTTGCATGTTTCATTCAACTACTCTTGTTCGCTATCCTTCACTCTACATCCCAACCATCTCCACCCACTCCCTCCTCTTCTGTCTCTAATGGGCTTTTGGGCTGTTTCCTGTAACCCCCTCCTTCCTCCCCCTTATCTCTCCCCCTTTCTGCCCTTTCACTCCCCCACGTCCTTCTGTTGCTCTCTCATTTCAGTCTTCTTCTGGAGCCTGGGGGGTAGCCTTGAGGGATGGGGAGGTGGATGCCGTGGGGGTAAGGGGGGGGGGGGACCGGGGCAGACGGTCAGGGCGGGGGGCGGGTCGGTGCGGGGGAGCGCGTGGGGGCGGGGGTGGGGGAGGGATGGGGTTGGGGGAGGGCTGAGGGAGGGGGCGGGGATCCAAAAGTCCGCTGGCGACAGGCGGGTCGCAGAGGGTGGGGTGGGTGTGAGGAGGATGGGGGTACTATCGTGGGGCGGGGAGGGGTGGGAAACCCGGCGGAGGCTCTGGGGGGGTGGCGGAATGTGCCGGGGGCGGGGGGGAGTGGGCGTCTTCGAGGGGGGTTCGGGGGGGGTCTTGGGGGGAGTTAAGGGGGGGAGGGGTGGGAGGGGGGGGCGGGGGGGGAAGGGGGTGTTAGGGGGGGGCCTGCGTGGTGCTGGTCCTGGGTGGGCCTTTGGCGGGCAGCGGGGGGGGCGCCGGCTTCCCGCTTGAGGAGCGCGGGAGCCCCGACAGCGCGCAGTTGCCGGCGGACAGAATAGGGGGGCCGGGCTGGTGGATGGGCTCCCGCGGCCCGGCTGCTCGGGGTGGAAAGGGGCTTTCCTCCGGACCCAGGGGCGGCATTAGGATTGTGGGGGCTTGGCGGGGGCAGACGGGGGGGGACGTGAGGCTCAATGGGGGGAAGGGGGCCAGTCCGGCTGGGTGGTGGGGGTGTGGTAGGCGCGCGTGGGCTGGTGGGTCGGCCTGGCGGATCCCTTTCACGTCTTATCACACCGCCGATTATTTTTCGGACAGGACCGGAGTGGTACTGGTTGGGGTCGGGCGGTTGTGGGGTTTTCCCGGTGGAGTGTCCGGGGGGTGAAATACACCCTTGCGGAAAGGGGGAGGGGGGCAGGTGCGGGGTTGTGAGTTGGGTGGCGAAGGTGAGGGAGGGGCGGGGTCTGTGGCTCCCGGGCGGGCCCCTCCTCTCTACATTTTGCCCCCCTCCTAACCCCTACCGTCCTCTACCCGCCTCAACGAGCCCCCCCCCCTATTCGTCTGTTACTCTTCATCATTTTTCTCCCCGCACCCTCCTCCCCCTAGTTCCCTTTCGCCCCCGAAAGCTCCCGGGGGAAGGGGGGGGGTCGCCCTGCGGCCCTCCGGTTCTGGCGGTACGGTGGCACGCCGCGGGTTGGGTGGTGCGTTGTAGGGTGGGAGGGGGAAGTGAGGCGGGGGTATGTGGGCCCACTGGGGGGGTGGTGGGATGGTTTCTCTTCTTTCATCTTCTCGTGGTGGGGGGGACGAGCGCGAGGCCAGAGGGGGGTGGTTGCCTGCGGACGGGAGTCCAGATGGAGGACCGAAAGGGGGCGGCGGCGTTATCGGGGGGTCTCGTGCACGCGTCCGCTCAACCGTTTATCCTCAATCCAATCCTGAGGCCGCCCCTTCGTTATCCGTTGGTGAGGAGGAAGGGGCGGGGGGTCCGGGTGGATTGGGGGAAAATGTGATTGGATGGTCGGGGGGGCCCTCGGGTGGGTGGGGGTCCGGGGCCCAGGTGCGCGCGTCTACGGGATGGCGTGGCCGAGGGGGGGCGTGGGGGAAAGGGCCGGCGGGGGGGGGGGGTGGGGCGGGGGGAGAGAGGGGAAGGGCGGGCAGGGGGGGTGGGTGGGGGGGCCGAGCGCGGGGCGGTGCAGGATATTCTAGTAGGCGCAAAGGTTGGGGCTGGGGCCGTGAGTGAGGCTGGCGGGCGGTATGGGCGTAGTAGAGGAACAGTCGGAGGGGTGGGTGGGCGGGCGGTGGGGGGGGTGGGGAGGGTGGGGGGGGAAGGGTGGCACCGGGGGCAGGAGGGGCGGGGGGATTTACGGGCGCGGGGGTGGTCGCACAGAAGGCACGGGGCCCCCGCAGGGGCGGGGGCCGAGCGAAGTGGTGTACCACGTGGTCGGGGGGGGGGGGGGGGTGGAGCGGGCGGGGGTGGGGGGAAAGGGCGGGGGGGGGGGAGGGGGGCGAGGGAGGGGATGGGGAGGGTGGGGGGGGGGGTGGTGGGGGGGAATGGGCGGGAGCCGGGGGGGGTCGAGCCGAGGAGTGGTGGCCATTGGCGGGGGGGGGGTGGCGCGGGGGGGGCCAGGGGTTGCTGTTGTCGGGCCTCGCGCTGGCGGATGGGGGATGCGTGGGGTGTGGGCGCTAACCCGGCGGGGCTTGCGGTGCAGGAGTGTGGCTCGGGGGGCGGGTGGCGTCCCTGGGGGTCTGCGCGTTGGTGGGAGGGCGGCCGGGTGGGAGGCGTTGTGTCTCCGGTCGGGGTGGGCGGTGTGGAGGTGGGCGACGAGTGGGTCCGTGATGGCTATCCTTCCACAGAGGCGGGTCGGGGTGGGGCCTTTCGGCGGCCGGGGGGGCTCGCGGTATTCCGCACTGGGGGGTGTACCGGCGTCTTTGGTTTTCGGGTGGAGGGACATTTTATCCGCTTTATCTGACATCAAACTCTTCCCCTAGTTCCCCCCTTTGTTAGATCTCCGTGCGGGAACCCGGAATTGGGCGGCTTAGTTTCTCATTTGGCTGCGGGCGGGGGGTTTAGGGGGTGGTGTCAGGGGCGGCTTGCGCTGCCGGGGCGGGGCCGGCACCGCGGTGCCGGTTGTGGGAACGGGGGGGGCGGGGCGGCGGCGCGGTGCGGGGAGAGGGCTGCGGGTGAGGCGGGCTGGAGGTTTGCGGCGTGAGGGGGGGAACAAGGGTGACCGCGGGGGGGGGGGGCTGCGGGGGTGGGTGGAAAGGGTAGGGGGGGGGAGTGGGCGGGGGTGGCGCTGACGTGGGGGGGGAGGATGGGGAGGTCGGGGGGTCGGAGCTAGGTGAGTGGGGGGGGGGCGTTGGCGGGGGGGGAGGTGCGGGTGGGGGGGCGGTGGGAAAGTGGGTGGCGGGGGTAGGGGGGGGGGAGGTGGGAAACGGGGGGGACGTGGGGTGGGTGGGGGGGAGACGGGAAGGTGGGGGCGTGGGGCGGGGGGAGGTGGGGGGGTGGTGGGGGGGGGGGCCGGCGCGGGGGCGGGGCGGGGGGCTAGGTCAGGGGGGGGGGGGGGGGGGCGGGTGTTGGTGTGGGGGGGGTGCGGAAATGTGTGGGGGGGCCGGAGGACCGGTGCGGGCGGGGGCGGGGGAAGGAGGTGGGAAACGAAGGGAGTGCGGTGGGGGGGCGGGGGGGAGTAGGAGGGGAGATGTGGGGGGGGGGGGAGGGGGGCGGGGGGGCGCAGGGGGGGGGGCGGCGGGGCGCCGGGGGGGGGGGGGGGGGCGGGGAGGGAGAGGGGGGAGGAAAGGGGGGGGGGGGGGGGGTGGAGAGGAGTTTGGGGGGGGGGGGGAGGGGGGGGGGCGGCGGGGTCGCGGCGGTGTGCGGAGGTGTGTGCTTGGGGGGGGAGGACAAGATGACTGAGGAGGGGGTGCAGCGGGGGTCTTTGGGGAAAGGGGGTCCACGGGGGGACGCGGTTTCGGGGTAGGGCGGGGTGGGGCGGGGCATGGCCGGGAGGGATTGATGGGGGCGAATCGGCTGGTGGTGGGTGGGGGATCGGGTGCGCCGTCGGAAGGGAGTACGCCGGGGCGGGGGGGGGACGAGGGCCCGATTGGGCGGGTAGGGTGGGCGGGTGTACGGTGAGGTGCTTTCAAGCATGGGGGGCAGGGAGCTCGTGGGGGTTTCGCGCTTTCTCTCGTTCGCTACCTTCTTTCTGATTTCCACTTCCCTTACGACCTTTTGATTTTTCTTTATCCCACTGTCTTTCTTACCACCCGCTCCTCTTCTTACCTGTTTCCTCGCGACCCCTCCCTTTCTCTTACCTTATCTCTCCTTGCTATCACCCGTTGATCTTCTAGTTACGTCCCGCGTACATCCTTCTCGACCCCCTCAGTTCAACTTACTCGCTCCTCCTCCTTCATCTCTTTTCCCCGATCCCTATCTTGATACCACCACTGATCTTTGTCTCTCCCTAAACTCCCTGTTTCGGCAGTAACCTTTGTATCTATGATCACTCCGATTCCCCTTTTTCTCAACTTAACCTTCCTATCTTCTCCCCTTTTTCCCTTTTCTCCGGGGGCGGGATTTCTGCGGAGGGCAGAGTGAGGGCGGGGGGGGGGGGATGGGTGATGGGGAAAGCGGGCCGCGGGGGGGTGTAGGGCGGGGGGGGGGGGGCTTTTGGGTGAACTGGAGGGCTTGGGCTAGGGGGTGAGCTGGGAAAGCTGGGCGGGAAGGGGGTATGGGGGGAAAAGTGCCGGAAGGTTGTGACGGGGCGTATTTATTTTTCTGTGCGATTTGTTTGTTTTTTTCTTTTGTTTTGGTTCTGTTTTAAATTTGTTTTTTTTTTTTTTGTTTTTTTAATTTTTTTTTTTGTTTTTTTTTTGTTAAGGTTTTGATGCAGAAGGATAACTTGACGTAATCATGACTCTTTGGCGAAGGGGCTCCAAAAGAAGTTGTTGCCATCGGGTTAGAAGATGATAGAAGACAACAAGGTCCTTCTTATATAACTACTGTCAGGATTGCCCCCTACCTTTAAATACGCTTATATTGGGGTGGACTACCTAGTTACCCACCCCTGACCCTACCACAAGTTGGCCTCCTTTCCTACCTTCCAGATGTCTTTAGGCCTTCCCCTAGTTGGAAGGGTTTCCACCCATTTGGATCTTCTCCTGGGAGTTGAAAGGTTTTTATTGATGCAGAATGGTTTTTGAAGGCAGAAGGATCACTTGACGATTATCCTTGACTCTTTGGGAAGGATCCCACAAGAAGTTGTGCCAATTCGGTAGACGCTAATAGAGAAAACAAGGTTCTCCTTATATTCTACGGTCAGAGCCCCCTCCCCTTTACAATGATTATATTGGGTTGACTACCTAGTACCACCAAACCCTGAACCCCTACCAACACGTTGGCCCTCCTTCCTTCCCTTCCAGATGTCTTTAGCCTACTCCCATAGTTGGAAGGGTCTCTCACCCATTTTGGATCTTCCTCCTGGGAGTTAAGGTTTTTGATAGCAAGGATCACTTGACGATATACCGACTCTTTGGGATGATCTCCACAAAGTTGTCCAATTCGGTCGAAGATTATGATACACCTAGTTACCCACCCTGACCCTATCACAAGTTGGCCTCCTTTCCCTTCCCTTCCAGAGTCTTTTAGCCTTCCCAATAGTGGTTAAGGTCTTCCCCCTTTATTTGATCTTCTCCTGGAGTCAAAGGTTTGATGCAGAAGGATACCTTGACGTAAACGACTTTTGGGAAGGATCTCTCCACAATAAGTTGTGCCAATTTGTAGAAGGAAGATGATAGAAGAAAACAAGGTTCCTTCTTATATCCCTACTGTCAGATTGACCTACCTTTAAAATGCTTAGATTGGGGTTGACTACCTAGTTACCAAACCCTGAACCCTACACAAGTTGCCTCCTTTCCTCACTTCCAGATTGTCTTTAGGCCTTCCCATAGTGGGAAGGGTCGTCACCCATTGGATCTTCCCTTGGGAGTTAAAGGTTTTGATGACAGAAGGATCACTTGACCTAATCCTGACTCTTGGGAAGATCTCCCAAGAATTTGTGCCAATTCGGTTTGTAGAAGATGATGGACTACCTAGTTACCCAACCTGAACCTACCACAAGTTGGCTCTTTCCTCCCTTTCCAGATGGCTTTAGGCATTCCCCATAGTTGGAAGGGTCTTCACCATTTTGGATCTGTCTCCTGGGAGTTAAAGGGTTTTGATGCGAAGGATCACTTGAAATCCTGACTCTTTGGGAAGGATCTCCACAAGAAGTTGTGCCAATTCGGTAGAAGATGATGAATACCTAGTTACCCAACCCTGAACCCTATCACAAGTTGGCCTCCTTTCCTCCCTTCCAGATGTCTTTAGGCCTTCCCATAGTGGGAAGGGTCTTCACCCATTTTGGATCTTCTCCTTGGAGTTGAAGGTCTTTAAGATAACTTGACTTTTAATGATAATCTTGACTCTTTGGGAAGGATCTCCACAAGAAGTCGTGCCAATTCGGTATTTAAGAGGTCACTTACTGATAATGGAAGAGAACAAGGTTCCTCTGTATACACCTTCTGTTGGGTTTACCGCACCCATTTACATCTGCCCATATTGGGGTAGACCACCAAGTACCTAACCTTGATCCCTACAACAAGTTGGCCTCCTTACCTCCCTTCCAGGTGTCTTCTGATCTTCACAGAATTGGAAGGGTCTTCACCTATTTTGGGTCTTTTCCTAGGAGTTGCAAGTCTTTGATGTAGAAGAGTCAAATGACGATAACTTTGACTCTTTCATTAAGGAGCTCCACAAAAATGTGTGCCCATTTTACATTCAAGAGGTCACATACTGATAATGGAAGAGAACAAGGTTCCTCTGTATACATCTTCTGTTAGGTTTACCCCACATCTTTACATCTGCTCATATTGGGATAGATCACCAAGTAACCCAACCTTGATCCCTACCACAAGTTGGCCTGCTTCCCTCCCTTCCAGATTCCAGATGTCTTCAGACCTTTACACCTTTACATGATGAAAAGGGTCTTCAACCATTTTGGATCTTCTCCTGGGAGTTGAAGGTCTCTGGTGTATAAGGATCACACAACAATATCCATGGCTCTTTCAGGGAGGATCTTCACAAGAAGTTGTGCCAAATTGGTTCCTCTGTATATAACTTCTGCCAGGTTTACTCTACCCCTATACATCTGCTCATATTGAGGTAAATCATCAAGTATCTAAACCTTGATCCACACACGTTGGCCTCCTTCACTCCCTTCCAGATTCCAGAAGTTTTCAGACCTTCACATGATGAAAAGGGTCTTCACCCATTTTGGATCTTCTGGGCGTTAAAGGTCTTTGATGTATAAGGATCTCACTACGATATGCCTTGACTCTTGTGGTAATGCTGATGGAAGAGAACATGGTTCCTTTGTATATACCTTGTGTCCTATGAACCCAGTCACTTAACATCTGACCATATTCAGGTAGACTGAGTGACCTAAGTCATTCACCAGTTGACCTACCCTAAGGATATGATGATTTCTCACAGAAACCTATTGCAGATCTCTATAGACCTTCAGAAGGTTCTTCCCCCCAAATAATCTTCTCCTGTGGGTAGGAGGTCTATGATGTAAAAGGTTGAAAAAAGTCTTAACTCTTCTGAGAAGGCATTTCACAGGAACTTGAAGGTTGTCTGGGGAAAGATGTGTGCCCATTTGGCATTTAAGAGGTCAAGTACTGATGATGGAAAAGAACATGGTTCCTCTGTATACACCTGCTGTTGGGTGTACCCCAGAGCTTCATATCTGTCCATATTTAGGTAGAATAAAGAATGACCCAACCTTAAACTCATCCACCAGTTGACCTGCCCTAAAGATATGATAATTTCTCACAGAAACCTATTGCAGAACTCTTTAGACCTTAAGATAATGAAAAGGGTCTTCCCCCAAGTCATCTTCTCCTGTGAGTTGGAGGTCTTTGATGTAGAAGGTTGAAATGACAACAAGTCTTAACTCTTCTGCGAGGCTTTTCACAGGAACTTGAAGGTTGATGATGATTTTCCACAGGAGCCGATCCAAAAAGTCATTAGGTGATCAAAAGTTTCTTCACCCTTTATGGATCTTTCTGTCTGGGTCTTTGTCTCCTGTTCATTTTGGCCTGGTGTCCCTCATTAAAAAATATAATTTCACACTGCTGGATCACCATCAATGCGTATTAAGTGACTAGGACATACTCTCCATGGTCCGGCCCATCATTGCCCTAGAATGACCTTAATATACCCTTCACCTTAGACTTCATTGGTGTTTTTTTTTTATTGAAAGAATTTTTTTTTACAGAGAAAAGGCCGCACAGACAGCCAACAGTATTATCCCAACATCACCCACCACCCCATCGCAGTGCCCCACCCACCATTACAGCATAAAAGGGATTATCAAGCTCGGCAAAAATGGCCCCGGAGTAAATATATATAACTATTGCGAAATGTCCAGGGTACATATGACTTCATTGGTGTTTGACCTCCAAGTCTGGGATCACCAAATGTCGCCAAAGCCTAGGAACTTAAGGCTGCCATACACGGCACGGATTCGTGCCGGATTCTGGCGCGATGGATTCCGGGCGCGTGCACGCGGATCCATCGTGCCGGAATCCCCTGCAGCCCACCTTGCCCGTCCGATCGCATCCGATGGATCAGGGGCACAGAATCGGATCCGAGGAAGAACCAACCTGTTGGTCTTTTCGGTCCGATTCTGCTCTGATCAGGGGCCGTTGCGGTCCGGGAGGCGAGCCATCGGACACGGATCCCTCCCGGATCCGGCCGTACAAGGTGGGCTGCCACGATCGGATTCCCTAATTGGCTAATCGTTCTCACCTGTATATGCCGGCGGAATCGCCGGAATCCATCGGGTGCTGAATCGATCAGCCAGGGAATCCGTGCCGTGTATGGCTAGCTTTAGACACGATCCTCTCTGGTTCATGGAATCATCTCGCAGCTCTGCCAGGAAAACAAAGTATACTCAGATGGAATATGAGAAAATGTTTTATTTCACATAAATCCTTGTTTGCGGCAGGAGCTCTCCCATCTCTCCTGATCTCCTGATTTACAGAGCGCTGTAATAAGCTGGATGGATGCAGGGACATGATCTGAGTCTGGAATGCACCAGATTCACAGAGACAAACATGGTGGCCAAGATACAGAAGACGGATGTCACAGAGAGCACCTTAGAAATATCTCTGGGGCTATGAATAATGTGTAAAAACGATCATTTAAGGCGGACTTCATTCGTTTTCTTTTTTAGGCAAAAAATATTTTCAGCAAATACTGAAAGTGTTACTTGTGCCGTTTCCTTCTGTCAGTGCCGTTTCTAGCCTTTCATGGGCCCTATGCAAGCTTTTGCTTTGGGGCCCCCTATCGACCAGGGGGTTCTTTTGTGAAAACTGCCTGGGGGCGCAATGGTATTCCAGGGGGGCGCAGGCCCTCAGTCTGAACCTGTGCTTGAATAGGGAGGGGGGGGCTCGATAATATTCCTAAATAGAAAAGGGGGCCCTTCAAGGAAAGTTCAGGAACCACTGCTCTACCCTATGGAATGAGTATAGAGGTCTCCCTGATTCCTAAAGGGTCAAAAATACATTAAACCATAAACCAACTATTAAAATATAAGAGTCAATGAATTATTCAAATAAAATAAAGAACATACTTAAAAACAATGGCCCCATGCATTCTGCGCTGATATACTACAGGTTCCAGGCCAGGGGCACCTCACATAGCCTGTTGGTCATGCGCAAGAAAGCATGCGCAGTAGTGTGGGAAAAAAGTTCCTGAGCCAGAGTGGGCGGAGTATTGGGGGCCGGTCATGATGGATTTGTTTTTGGCATGACTGGCAGGCTGGTTTATGGAAAATTGGCAGGGAGTGGCCTGGGTTTGGCCCTGGAATGCCCTGACCCTCATTATTTGCTATTGAATCTGCTTGTTACATTGAAGGACCAATAGGGAGGCTGTGATGGAAGGAGGGGACTAAAGGCCCCCATACACGTTACAATCTTTCCATACAATTTCTGTACAATCAAATTTTGTT
>CM070042.1:55854290-55865645 GCA_036250615.1 Ptychadena robeensis
CCCCTGTATCAGCTGCCCCAGTATCCACAGGCCTGGGCCCTACACTGCTTGTGTGCCCCCTGTATCCACTGATCAGAAGTCGTGTCTCCAACTTCTATCAGTAGCTGTGTCTCCAGCTCCTATCAGGAACCCACACACTGGTCTCTGCTCCTTTTGTGGAGATGCACCTGGCTCCATTAACCTGCAAACAGGTGTTTAACCCTTTCAGGGGACCCTGGGGGAATAGGGAAGCCCATCTAGTTCCTTCCTCCCTATCCCAGAGTCCAGGAGCACTTTAAGAAAAACAAAACACTCAGCACCCTAAGGGCTTCTTTCCACTTGTGCGGAAGCCCGCAGTTGACTACAGGGCGGATAAAACTGCAGTTGAATGGGCTAGTCCCTGGCTGCGATGAGGGGCGGTAAGGGCCGACCGAGTTTTTGACCGTGGTCCGCGCTATTCCGCGGCCGCCCAGCACTGACCACGGCCATGGAGGTGAATGGCCCCAGCTAACAACCGCATAAGATGCGGTTCTTAGCGGGGGCGAATCTAGGCAGCTGCAATCGTGCGGCCGCACAAGTGGGACCAAGCCCTAACGGTGCTGGGCAAATTATTCCCGGACTCCTTCCGTAACGCTCCATTCACACAGTGACAGATGACCAGCCTGTCACACACCTAATGGTCTTTTGGCTCAAGGACAGGCAAACATTTTGACTCGTGGGCCACATTGGCTTCTTTGATTTGATAAAGGGGCCAGACCAAAAAGCCTGTAATGGCCGACCCGCCATAGGTGTGCCAATTCCATGCATGTCCGGCATCACTTATGACAGGGACGTTGCACAAAAATGCAATGAGCATTTGCAGTCACCATGACAATGCGCCCGCAGTGTCATGCTCACGCCACAGCACTGTCCCCAACGTTTGGACACCTCTAGGCATTATGTGCGCTCATTGCAGTCTATTGGAGTCTAACAGGAAACTTCTACCCTTCATGGGCAACCTCTTGCTGGCTCCCCGTGTCTGTATGTCAGTCCATAATACGCCAGGCAGATGCAGCACTATACAGTTCTCTGGAAGTGCCCCATGATGTTTGCACCATTCTGGAGCGGCCTTAGGGTCCATAGTGTTAGTAGGCAGCCCCAAGGACTGTGGCAGGGCGAGAAAAACAGACACAATCCCGGACGAGCCCCCAAATGTAGCAATGGCACCCCCGGGTGCTGCTGAAGTGTTGTGTACCTCTGGTCCCCTCCTGCCACTCCAGTGATGCAGCCTCGCCTGGGAGCATCTTTTCAAAGGTAAAAATTTTTCACATGGCCGAAAAGAAAACTGAACAGGCCACATGCGGCCCCCAAGCCTTTGTTTGCCCACCCGTGTTCTGGTTACGGACATGATTCCTACTGTGTGATCACTGCAATGTATATTGCCATACATCAAAAAGTCAGTCTGAAGATATTTGGGAAAATACAACTTCAAACAACATTGAACTCGGCAGCACCACGGAAGGCCGGAAATATTCGTACATCTGTAGAAAGGAAAAACCTTTGTACGTCTCTTAATATTTCGGTAAGATTAAAGACAGCGGGGAGGTGAGGCGTCGCGTGGGTTCCAGCACGGGCGTGGGGAAATAAATGGCGTAATTGAGTATTTAACGTAAAACCATCGGTTTGCAAAACAAATGAGAAGACTTTAGTACAACTTCATTATTACGCCGACAAGCCCTTCGGTGACATCCCCGGCTGCCGTCCGCCGCTGGCCGGTGCCGAAGATTTATCGGCTTGTCGCTCATATGAGCATTTGCCTCTCAATCACCGCGAACGCGGAGTGAGGAGAAGACTTTCATTTCCTACCTAATTAAACATCACCCTCTGGCTGTATGCACTTAACCCACCGCTGACTTCTCATTACTTATCAGCCAAGGAAGAAGGAATCTGAGACCTGGACCGCAGCGCAGAGCCAAGGGGTGGGCACGCACTAATTGCACAAGGGCCCATCTTCTGGTATTAAGGATCTGTCTCTGTCCACACTAACCTTGCTTCAGGAGACTCCCAGGTTGCAGCCCTCAGCTACATTTATTGGACCACAGCTCCTTCAGATGGATCTCTATGGACAGACAGCCCCACCACTGCAAAATGAGCTATGATGAAGCTCGATGTATGGGTGAAACGCACGAGGAAAGATGATCAATCTGTTATATTTGTTATACCTGTTATAGAGCCAAGGAGTGGGCATGCACTAATAGCACAAGGGCCCATCTTCTGGTATTGAGGATCTGTCTCTGGCCACACTCACATTGCTTCAGGAGACTCCCAGGTTGCGGCCCTTAGCTACATTTACTGGACTGCAGCGCAGAGCCAAGGGGTGGGCACGCACTAATAGCACAAGGGCCCATCTTCTGGTATTAAGGATATGTCTCTGTCCACACTCGCCTTGGTTTAGGAGACTCCCAGGTTGCGGCCCTCAGCTACATTTACTGGACCACAGCACCTTCAGATGGATCTCTATGGACAGACAGCCCCACCACTGCAAAATGAGTTATGATGGAGCACGATGTATGGGTGAAACGCGCTAGTAAATATGATCAACCCGTTATATTTGTTATACCTGTTATAGAGCCAAGGGGTGAACACGCACTAATAGCACAAGGGCCCATCTTCTGGTGTTGAGGATCTGTCTCTGGCCACACTCACCTTGCTTCAGGAGACTCCCAGGCTGCGGCCCTTAACTACATTTACTGGACCACAGCTCCTTCAGATGGAGTTCTATGGACAGACAACCCCACCACTGCAAAATGAGTTATGATGAAGCTTGATGTATGGGTGAAACGCGCTAGGAAAGATGATCAATCTGTTATATTTGTTATACCTGTTATAGAGCCAAGGGGTGGGCACACACTAATAGCACAAGGGCCCATCTTCTTGTATTGAGGATCTGTCTCTGTCAACACTCACATTGCTTCAGGAGACTCCCAGGTTGCGGCCCTTAGCTACATTTACTGGACCGCAGCTCAGAGCCAAGGGGTGGGCACGCACTTATAGCACAAGGGCCCATCTTCTGGTATTAATGATATGTCTCTGGCCACACTCACCTTGCTTCAGTAGACTTCCAGGTTGCTGCCCTCAGCTACATTTACTGGACCACAGCACCTTCAGATGGATCTCTATGGACAGACAGCCCCACCACTGCAAAATAAGTTATGATGAAGCTCGATGTATGGATGAAACGCGCTAGGAAAGATGATCAACCTGTTATATTTGTTATACCTGTTATAGAGCCAAGGGGTGGGCACGCACTAATAGCACAAGGGCCCATCTTCTTGTATTGAGGATCTGTCTCTGGCCACACTCACCTTGCTTCAGGAGACTCCCAGGTTGCGGCCCTTAACTACATTTACTGGACAGCAGCACAGAGCCAAGGGGTGGGCACGCACTAATAGCACAAGGGCTCATCTTCTGGTATTAATGATCTGTCTCTGTCCACACTTACCGCTTCAGATGGAAAGACAGCCCCACCACTGCATAATAAGCTTGGTGTATGGGTGAAACGCATGAGGGGGAGGAGCTTAGCGCTAGTAGAGGATGATGGTGTTTGTCAACCTGTTATTGTTATCTAATTCAACAACATTGATTCTTGGAGCGCAGGACCTCTATGACCTATCTTTATAAGTGTGGGATCCTCCAGTTGCCACCAAACTGGGAACCCCATTATCATCTCTACCCATCTGCTTATGAAATGGAAGCTTTCTTGATCTGATACTTTGGTATGAGGCATTAGTTACTGTCATGGGTACACCACGGATCAGTGAAGCCACCATGACACCAGGCAAATGTAGATCAAGGAGTAGAGTCTAAGGAGTCCCCCCCCAAAGCACCCTGCAAGGGGTGATGGACTTTGATGCGGAGACTCCCAGGTTGCAGCCCTCAGCTACACTCACTGGCAACTGCTGACAACAGGAGAGTCTAAGAAGAAGTACCAAAATGGCAGACAGAGGTGATGTCAAAAAGGCAGGGAATAGGTTAGGGCAGGCAGCAATGGTAGAGTCAGGTTGGTTTAAAGCTCGATAACACTAACGCTATGTCTCCACAGCATTGAAGTAGTGCAGTACATCAACCTCCGGCAGGTGGATCGGCAGAACCGATAAATTGGTTAGCAAATTTTTTAAATCCAATCTTTAAATTAAAAAGCAGTATGGAACAATCATATGTACATATATATTTTTTATATGTGTATTTGTGGCCATAGCTCCTATGGAAAGACTCATCAAGCTCGAAGGATAAAGTTTTCCGATGATAGGATACTAAGCCTCAGCGCTGGTGGTAGAGAGTTTAATTATTGTTGCTTTGCCTTACAGCAGCTGGGCACAGCAGCGATCATTAATCACACGTTCCCCCTTCAAGACCTTCTTGTCAGAATGGCGCCCGCTGCCGGGAACAAGACACGGCCTCTCCTGTGCTGACCAGAGGTTGCATGACACAGAGCGCTGCTAAATCTGGGTCATGCCTTAGGGCAGGCGTGAAAGGGTTATTAAACCTCCCAGTGAAAACGATGCCAACCTACAAGCAAAGCTCAAACGATAAATGACCATATTAATATCACTTTTATTTTATGTTCCTACCTGCGCCAGTGCTGCCCGAAATTCCCTGTAGGGTGAGTGCACCCTCCTGTCTATAGAAAGGCTCCTTTGCTGGACTACATATGCCAGCAGCAATTGTGTGAGTTACTTGCTGTCCATGCAGATGTGAAACAGTAATGGGCACACAGTGGTGGCTACATACAGGCTCTATAGTGACCCAATAGGTAATGTTGCCACCCCAACACAGGAAGTATGCATACACATGTGGCCTATCTTTATAGGTGTGTGAGCCTCCAGTTGCCATCAAACTGGAACCATGGAACACTTCTGAAATAATGAGGGCTTTTTGATGTTTGGCATTGGGCATTTGTTACTGTCAGGGCCGGTTCTAGCTTGTTGCCGACCGTGGGGGAGGGGTTGGGGGTGTGGGGGTTGCAAATGATTGATGGGAGGAATTGTGGGGTGTTACTGGAAACATTTTTGACCGATGTGTGGTGGTGAGCTGCTATTGCAAAAAATTGTCGACCGTGGGGTGCATATTCGCGCATGCAATCCCTGCAGCTATGCATGCGCAGGGACGCCCCTTAGCGAGAGAAAAGCCCCTTCTTACTGTCACGGATAAACCACAGGAGCAGTCACCAGGCAAATGTAGACCAAGGAGCAGAGACTAAGGAGTCCCCCACCACAAGGGGTGATGACTTTGACACCCGGGAGATCCCCAGGTGCTGCCCGCATTCCCCACACGGTGATCGCTCGCTCGCACTTGATTTTATTCGCGTGCAGTATCACAGTTGATCACGTCCATTCTAGTTTGAATGGACTTGTCCCCCACTAACTCATGGCCGTGACCCGCGTGCCGGCCCATGATAGACCCGCTCTCAGAATCGCGGCTCCCCACATTCCTGTTCGCGGGCGTGGCCTCCGTCACGATTTCTTTTCTGATCGCGGCCATGACCTTATCTAGTGGGGTTTTTTTTCAAATCATGGGTGAATCCGGCCTGGTCCACATCATGCGCCCCTATCCGCATAGCAATCACTCAGGATTGGCGTGCCCGATTAAAATCGTGTCCGTCCCAGGGCTGATCGCCTATGTGGAAACATAACCTAACATTTACTGGCAACTGCTGACAGCAGGAGAGTCCAAGATGAAGTACCAAGTTGTCATACACAGGAGAAGTCAGTCAGGCAATAGGTCAGGGCAGGCAGCGACGGCAGAGTGCAATAGTTAAGGTAGTCACCCCAACACAGGAAGTGCCTGGTGCACAAAGTAAGGAGCTGGAAGTGGAAAAAACACCAGGGGGCCAAATGTATGTAAATAATTTTATTTTGTCACCTGACCTTTAACTTTATAGGTAACAGAACTCAAAATAAAGTTTAAAATCTCCTTTAAGAGTTTCCCATTCCACCATTCCAGAAGCTATTTATGTTTTTGGAAACTTTCATTAAAAGAATCCCTGGTGATCCCGCCACGCAATTTATGTTCAGCTACTTTGTCTTTTGGGTTGACACCCGCCTTCCAGCTGTGCTCCAGCTTTGTTACCCTGTCGAATACAATACTTGGTGGAGACAACAAGCGGGAGTGCTAATTGTCACCAGAGAGGAGATGAGTAGCCCATGCTGGATGGAGACATATCCAATATTAGTAGTATTATTCAAATTCCTATATTGCCTATGCCGCTCATCACTATTGTATAGCTGGCCATGACACAGTGTACATTTCTGTGTATATCATTTTAAGAAAGTTGTTTATTCTGTAGAAGCTGCTGGAAGAGTCTAGAAGGTGAGGTTATTTTCCTGCACCTGCTATTTTGATTTACTAATCTGCCCAGCAACTGTTCATCCCTACCTCTGGGCAGAGGTTATAAATGTAACTGATTAGTTAGTTTAGCTGCCTTTTTGCCACGTCCAAGCTTGGAGATGTGTGCTCTCTCCTTTATGGGTCCCCTGCCCCCGTCCACCAAGGAGTTCTGCAGGGTGACTATACGCCCATGATGAATGAGAGGGGTCCCCTTTGGACCAGGCAGTCCTTCCCTCATTCCAAGTGGGTGTGTCATGGGTAAACCACGAGAGCCGTGGACCCACCGTGCCACCAAACAAGCATAAACCAGGGTGCAAAGTCTAAGGAGCCCCCTGGTATTCACCAGAGCACCCCGCAAGGAGTGCTGCGGGGACCCCCCAGGTTGCGTCCCCTAGCTACACTTACTTGGCAGTGGCTGACAGCAGAACATCCAAAGCACGGTATCAAGATGGCAGGCAGAGACATAGTCAGACAGGTGGTAGTCAGGGCAGGTGGCAAACGGAATAGTCGATGACGATCCAGGGGTTGGTAACGATAAGGCAATAGGAAGAAGCAGAACCTGTGGATCAGAGACATAAAGAACTCTTTGTTCAGGCAACTCCCTGTTGCCTCTGACTTCCTTATATACACAGGTCAGGTGATCTGGTCGGGCAGGGCTCCAGATGTGTGATAATGAGTGTGCTAATCCAGAAGGAGCCACATCACGTGCCACAATCTCTTCCACCAGCAGAGGAAGCTGATCTACGAAAGGTCCTGGTCCTCTGAGGTTTTGGAGGAGACACAATAGAACTGGTAGAGGGCGCCCCTACAGTCACAGTTTGCTGGGTGACACTGAGATCTGTGACAGGGTGCGGGCAACTACCTGCCTGAAGAATTACAGGAACCAGGAGTGTCTGCTTTTCCTGTAACTCTGGGTTAGAGCCTCCGTACCTTCCAGCAGCTGGTCAGCCAACTGTTTGCAACTTGGTTCGCAAGCCATGGACCCCATCCCTGCCTGACGGGTGATTTTGTATTGTATATATTTCTATAGTAAAAAGTAATTCCCCTAACCGGCCTGCGTAGACATTGCCTTCTTGCTACAGCCGTGTGAGTGACAGGGCATAGGCCTGGGCATAGGCTCTAATGCCGAAAAGAATTTGGTTGTCCCGGTCAGTTACCCGAGGCAACACTCCACTCACTTGACAACCAAGGAGATTTTCGACTGGATATGCTTCTAAATTCCCAAAATGTGCTGAATCCAAGTATACGAAATGGTGTAGAATCTGATTGGAATGAACATGGATGTCATCAGGCCTATTTTGGGTGGGCTAAAGCCCCCCCAAACTGACCCAAAGCCCCCTAAAAATATAGTTATATACCCAATATTACTTTCTACATCCCTGAGGGCTAAGCCCATGTCTTTCAATACTAGTGAGGTCCCCAGGGATGAAGAAGGTTGGGTCCAGCCATTATTTTTACCCTTCTTCTGGGTTTAGGGGTCTGAGGATCCAGGTATTATTCTCACCCATGAGGAATATGTGTGCGCATATGGCCCAGGGGCCCCAAATGGTCCCTGGAGGCCCCCAGCACCCTGCACGCATATTCGGCACCCTACCCATCCCAATCTGAGCTGCCGCGGGAGGAGGGTTGAGAAATAGCGCAACCCACCTCCACCCCTCTCGACAGGCGACCCAAGGCAAAAAGGGCCCCACAGGCTAGAAAAGTCCCTCAATCTATCCAGCTCTGTGTTTCGAAATTCTCAGTCGTTCCCCAAAGGGTTAAATTCTCTCCTCAGCATCTGTTACGCTTTCACTTCATCCCTATGAGGGTCCCTCTCAGATATTCCCTATAAATCAGCTCGGTCTCAGCGGGATGAAGGGAATGGCGTCTCTCCCAGGCGCTGCAGGCCGCGATTTTCAATCAGCCACGTTGGTGTCAGAATGAAGAATAAAACAGCCCGGCCCTCCCGGGGGAGCCCAGGTTCTACGCTTTGGGGGTCCGACGGAGGAGATTGATGCCTCATTTCTTCCTCTGTTGACTGGCATGATGCAGGCGCTGCTTTCATCATGCGCTGAACATGAGTGGCTCAGCGGTGGGATGAAATACTTGTATCACCTGTTTTAAGGACTGACGGTAAAACTGAAATGAAGTAGAAGCAGCGCTGGAGCACGGCCACCGTAATCTCATTACCTGCAACCGTTTCTGCCTTTAACTCGCCGCGAAAAACCATCACTCGCCGAGTCTTGGAGTGACATGTGATATATTCCGCCGGTAAATAAAAGAACTGTAGATGGTTAGAAAGTCAGACTGCACCCCGATTAAATATACAAGAATTATATCGTTGGCTGAGAATGCATGTTTATATAACGAGCCTCCTGTCCAATAGACTTTCTATAGGAAGAGCTGCTCGGGGGCGGGCCTACACGCCACTCACATATCTCTCCCTCTGCTCCTCTGCACATGTAGCCTTCCGTGGAGATAATACAAAAGTTGTCTTAACAGTTTCCTGTGGATCTGAATTTTGAAATGTCTTTGGGGTCCATCTTAGTAAACCTTAAATTTTAAAATAATATATTCATGACACTATATATAAATGTGTACAGGACGCCAGGGATGAGTCCTGGGTTTAAGAGGCAATCTGGGACTGCATATTATGAGGATGTTGAAGGGCCTAGGCGGAATAGGAAGGAATGGGAGGGCATCCTATTCCAGACACCCAGCACCCATGGGGGGTGGTCATCCTGCTACACAGCGGTGTAAAAGATGTCGCTGAACTATAGGGAAGAAGTATTGTCTGGGGTGTAAAGATTTTTTTGTGGGGCTTGCCAATCCGCCTGTATTAATACATCGACATCCTGGGTTCTCACAACCCGAATGCCTTGGGAATGTGTACAGGGGGTTGAAGCAGGCAGTAAACGTTTTGTATTACCTGTAACCACTTTAGAAGTTAAATAAATATCGTAACCCATAGCTGTTTACTCCTGCTATGCCGAATAGCGCACATGTCCTCCTGCCATACTGTCGATGGGGGAGGTGCATTGTAGGGGGTGTTGTGAGCTGAGGAGGAAGGAGAAGAAGGAAGGAGTGGCCTTATTCCTTTTCTCTTTTCTCCTGCTTTCTACAGCTACTCCAGCTCCGATCTTGTAACATAGAGCATTCCCTGTGGCCTGACCATAGTCTGTGGGACTACAAGAACCCACCCTTACCATGAAATTGTTAAATAACTCCCCCATCTGGGATCAGGGTAGATTTCATAGGGCTTCCCTGATAGTCAGCCCCATTGGGCTAGAAACTGCACTGCCTAACACTTACGATTTTAGCTATCATAAGGGCACGACCTTTAATGGGGACGGGCAGCCATTTTCCTGGACTGGAGCACTTCTTCTGCCTAGGATTGTACATTTCCCATTTTTTGACCACTCTCCCCAAGATTGCACCCTGCCCCTGGGCTCAGCAGCAGTGAGAGACAGTGTATATTCCTTTAACAAAGAATATTGAAGTTCCTTGCTATATCCTGGACATTTGATAGGTAAAAGATAACCTTTGGCATCTTACATCCAACATAGCCAACAAAACAACTTTAAAATCTCTTCCCTGGTACAGATACCTGTTGTCTAAGATATAAAGAACATAAACAGCATAAATCCAATTGTTAGATGGAAACCTGAAGTATTTTCAGAAAAAATTATTGTTACAGCCTCTCAGCAGCTCCACTAATAGCACTGCCCCCCCCCCCTAGGGCCCCCAAAAGGGACTGCCTAACACTAATGATTTTAGCTATAATAAATGGAGGACCTTCAGGGGAATAAGTAGCCATTTTCCTGGACTGGAGCACTTCTTCTGCCTAGGATTGTACATTCCCCATTTTGTAACCACTCTCCCCAAGATTGCACCCTGCCCCTGGGCTCACCAGCTGGGCTCAGCAGTGAGAGACTGTATATATTCCTTTGATAAGAGATATTGAAGTTCCTTGCTGTATCCTGGACATTTGATAGGTAAAAGATAACCTTTGGCATCTTACATTCAACATAGCCAACGAAACAACAGCTTCTCTGCAGCTTCACCAATAGCACTGCCCCCCCCCACCCCATAGAAACAGCACTGCCTAAAAATAAAGATTTAAGCCACATTCCTGGACTGGATCCTAGGATTGTACATTTCCCATTTTGTAACCACTCTCCCCAAGATTGCACCCTGCCCCTGGGCTCAGCAGCAGTCAGAGACTGTATATATTCCTTTAATAAGAAACATTGAAGTTCCTTGCTATATCCCAGACATTTCATAGGTAAAAGATAACCTTTGACATCTCACATCCACCATAGCCAATGGTGTTCCCCAAAAAAGTAAAATAACTTTTTAATCTCTCCCCTGGTACCCACTGTCTGAGATATGAAGAACATAAACAGCAGGAATCCAATTTTTGGATGGAAATCTGGAGTATTTACAGAAAATATTATTGTTACAGCCTCTCGGCAGCTTCACCAAAAGCAAAAGCAACTACCCCCCCCCCCCCCCCTCCATAGGCCCCCGGAAGGCACTGCCTAACACTAATGATTTTAGCTATCATAAGGGGAGGACTTTTACGGGGATGAGCAGCCATTTTCCTCCACTAGAACACTTCTTCTGCCTAGGATTGTACATTCCCCATTTTGTCTCTTATTAAGATTGCACCCTGCCCCTGGGCTCAGCAGCAGTGAGAGACTGTATATATTGCTTTAATAAGGCAAATTGAAATTCCTTGCTATATCCTGGACATTTGATAAGTAAAAGATAACCTTACATCCACCATAGCCAATAAAGTTCCCCAAATAAGTAAAATAACTTTAAAATCTCTTCCCTGGCACAGATACCAGCTGTCAGAGATATGAGGAACATCATAAGGGGAGGACCTTTACAGGGATGAGCAGCCATTTTACTGGACTGTGGCACTTCTGCTTGGGTTGTACATTCCCCATTTTTTAACCACTCTCCACAACATTGCACCCTGCCCCTGGGCTCAGCAGCAGTGAGAGACTGTATATATTGCTTTAA
>CM070042.1:55874913-55907282 GCA_036250615.1 Ptychadena robeensis
GTGTACTAACAACTTGGAGGCTCCGTGTCTGGGCGTCCGCTCTACAGTGTTACATGTATACATTTATGTCCACTTGTCATAACCGCAGGGAAACATTATAACTATAGAGGTTTGCAGTTTTGAGGGGGTGACACTCTGTGAATTTAAGTCTAATCCAACACAAAATTGGACTTCTTGTTTAGATTCTGGGGGATTGGAAGTCAGAGTAGGCATATGTAAGGGTAAATCTTGACAAGAAAAAGCACTGTGTGACAGCTGAATATACTAGGAAAGGTTGACATTTGTGGACTGCAGGAAGTCTCAAATGTCACACTACTGCGGTATGAATCTGGGGGTCACACACTGAGGTATGAGATCTGGGGGGTCACACTACTGAGGTCTGAGGTCTGGGGGGTCCACTACTGAGTATGAATCTGGGGTTCACACTTACTGAGGGTATGAATCTGAGGGGTCCCACTAGCTCTGTGGTAATAGATCTGGGGGGTTCCACTACTTGAGGTATGAGATCGGGGGTTCCACACTACTGGGGTATGAGATCTGGGTGTCACCCAACTGGGTATAGATCTGGTGTCACAACAACTGGGGTATGTATCTGGGGGGGGGTCACAACTACTGATGTATGAGATTGGGGGGGTCCACTACTGAGGTATGAAGCACTGTGGGGTCACACAACTGAGTATGAGACTGGGGGTCCACTCCTCGGGTAGTGAGATCTGGGGGGTCCACTACTGAGGTATGAGACTGGGGGGTCACATACTGAGGTTTGAGATCTGGGGTCACACTACTGAGTGTATTAGATCTGGGGGGGGTCACACTACTGAGCGTATGAGCTCTGGGGGGTCACACAACACTACTAGTATGGAGATCTGGGGGTCACACTAACTGAAGGTATGAAGATCTGGGTGTCCCAACTACTGAGTGAGATCTGGGGGGGTCACACTACTAAGGTATGAGATCTGGGGGGTCAACACTCCTGAGGTATGAGACATCTGGGGGGGTCACACTACTGAGGTATGATATCTGGGGTCAACCTACTGGGGTATGAGATCTATCTGGGTGGTTCACACTACTGTAGGTATGAAATCTGGGGGGTCACACTACTGAGGTATTAGATCTGGGGGGTCCACACTACTGAGGATGAGAACTGGGGGTCACACTACTGAGGTATGAGATCTGGGGGGGTCACACTACTGAGTTATAGAATCTGGGGGTACACTACTGAGGTCTGAGATCTGGGGGGTCCACACTACTGAGGTATGAGATCTGGGGGTCCACTACTGAGGGTTAATATCTGGGGGTCACACTACTGAGTATGAGAATCTGGTGGTCACAAACCTTTAACTTTTTGAGTCTGAACTGGGGGGGTCACACTACTGAGTATGAGATCTTGGTGGGTCACACTTACTGAGGTATGAGATCTGGGTGTCACACTACTGAGGTATGAAATCTGGGGGTCCAACACTACTGAGTATCTATCTCTGGTGGGGGTCCACTAACTGAGGTATGATATCTGGGGGGTCACACTATTGAGGGATAGATCTGGGGGTGCACACTACTGATTAGGTGTGGAGATCTGGGGGGGTCGCACTAACTGAGGTATGAGATCTGGGGGGATCACACTACTGAGGTATAGATCTGGGGGGTCACACTACTGAGGTATGAGATCCTGGGGGGTCACACTACTGAGGTATGAGATCTTGGGGTCACAACTACTGAGGTATGAGATCTTGGGGGGTCACACTACTGAGGTATGAATCTGCTGGTGGGGGTCACCTAGAAGTATGAGATCTGGGGGGGGTCACACTACTGAGTATGAGACTTGTGGTCACACTACTGAGGTTGAGATCTTGGGGTCACACTACTTGAGGTATGAGAATCTTTGGGGTCACACTACTGAGGTAGAGATCTGGGGGGGTTCCATCTACTGAGGTATGAGATCTGGGGGTCACACTAACTGAGGTATGAGATTCTGGGGTCACACACTACTGAGGTCATGAGATACTGGGGGGTCACACTATGATGTATGAGATCTGGTGGGGTCCCCTAACTGAGTATGAGATCTTGGGGTGTCACACTACTGAGGTTTGGATCTGGGGGGTCACACTACTGATTATGAGATCTGGGGGGTCACTTACTGAGGTATGATATCTGGGGGGGTCACACTACTGTCCGAGGTATGAGCTCTGGGGGTCCCAACACTAGTGAGGTATGAGATCTGGGGGTCACACTACTGAGGTATCAGATCTGGGGGGTCACCCTACGAGGTATGAGATCTGGGGGTCTTGGGGGTCACACACTGAGGATGAGATCTTGGGGGGGGTCACAAACTACTGATGTATTAGAATCTGGGTCACACTAACTGAGGTATGAAGATCTGGGGGGTCACACTACTGAGGTATGAGATCCTGGGTCACACTACTGAGGATGAGGATCTGGGGGGGTCACACTACTGAGGTCTGATATCTGGGGTCACAACTAACTGATGTATGAGATTCTGGGGGTCCACACACTGAGGTATTGAATCTTGGGGTACACTGTGTTGTACTGTGATAGTTACATGTGACCCAAGCCGAGCTGGTGACCTGTGATTGAGACAGCTAATCGGAGGATCAATCATGACCAGGGAGGTCCATCTGCAGCATAATCTACCATTCAGGAGGCTGACGCAGAGGAACCGTGAGGGAGACAGTGGATGAAGACCACCTACATATGGGTGGTACCAAACACCATCTCCTTTACTCATCCCCTGAAAGGGAAGCGCTTAAGAAAGTTATGTGCACCGCTGTATCAGTGTATGTTTGCAAAGAAGGGGATTGGGTGATTGTGTTGAAATGTATGGATGACGGGCGCACATCGGCCCGTGTCAGAACCGCAAACAGGCGCATCCGCCTGTTGCGAGAAGTTTACATTCCCCTCCTGTTGCAGGGATTTGAATCAAGCACTATCCAGGAAGTGACAAACCACGAACGGCCAGGTAGGGGTTCTTGGGGTCAGGGGTTAGGGTAAGTGATCCCTGTTGGATAGGAGGGCCAGGTGAGGGTTCTTTTGGGGTCAGGGTAGGGTGAGTGATCCTGTGAGATGGAGGGCCAGGTTAGGGTTTCGTCTTGGGTCAGTGGTTTAGGGTGAGTGATCATGTGAGATAGGAGGGACAGTGAGGGTTCTTGGGGTCCAGGGGTTAGGGTGAGTGATCTTTGAGAGAGTAGGGCCAGGTGATGGGTTTCTTCTGGGGTTGGGTGAGGGGTTTTTAGAGTTCAGGGGTTTAGAGTGAGTGATCCCATGAGATAGGAGGGGCAGGTGAGAGTTCTTGGGGTCAGGGGTTAGGATGATGGGTTTAGATTTCAGGGTTGGTTAGTGGTCCCTGTGAGATAGAGGGCCAGGTGAGGGGTCTTTGGGTCAGGTTGAGTGATCCTGTGAGATAGGAGGTCCAGGTGAGGGTTCTTGGGGTCGGGGTTGGGTGAGTGATCCTGTAGATGGAGGTCCAGTGAGGGGTTCTTTGGGGTCAGGTTTGGATGAGATGTTTTAGAGTTCAGGGTTAAGTGAGTGAATCCCGGAGTAGGAAGGGGCCAGTGAAGGTTCCTTGGGGTCAGGGTTAGGATGAGGGGTTTTTTAGAGTTCAGGGTTAGGGTGAGTGATCCTGTGAGATAGGAGGGCCAGGTGAGGGGTTGTCTTTTTCTTGGGTCAGGGTTAGGATGAGGGTTTCAGAGTTCAGGGGTTAGAGTGAGTATCCTGTGAGATAGGAGACCCAGGGGAGGGGGTTCGTGGGGTTAGGATAGGGGTTTTTAGAGTTTCAGGGGTTATAGTGAGTACTCCCGGGTGAGATGGAGGACCAGTATGGGGTCTTGGGGTCAGGGGTTAGAAGTGAGTAATCCTGTGAGATAGGAGGACCAGGTGAGGGTTCTTGGGGTTAGGAAGAGGGGTTTAGAGTTTCAGGGTTTAAGGTGAGTTATCCGTGAGATAGGAGGGCCAGTGAGGGGTTTCTTTGGGTTAGGAGTTAGAGATGGGCCGAACGTGTTACATCGGCGGAGAACGTTTCGCCGCGAACACGGCATGTTCGTCCGTTCGCTCGGCCGGCGGACCGTACGGGTGTTCGACCCTACTGTTCGCCAGGCCAGAAGAAGATGGTAAATTCTTCCTCCGGCAGGATCACAACCTGTGTGAGCCTGCCGGATGACGAATCATTTTTCCACTACAAGACGGCATGAAGCCGTCTTGTTAGTGGAAAAGACCGGCTCAGAAACGGAAGTGACGTCATGACGGCACATCCTTCGGCCGTACCAGGAACTATGCGTTCCAGGTTTGCCGGTCCACGGACCGATGTGACTCACTGACGTCATGATCCGGTTTTCTTCCGATTGCAAATTCCCCGCCTATAGGCGGGAATTTGAATGTGTCCGGCCAGTGCGTACGCGTACTTCTTTGAAGTTCGACCCGCCCTGGTTTCGCGGACACGCCCAGGGAGGGTTCGCGACATCCTAGTTAGGATGATGGGTTTTAGGGTCAGGGGTTTATAGTGCTTGATCCTGTACGATAGGAGGGTCAGGTTAGGGGTTCTAAGTGTAAAGGTTCTGCGTTAGGGGTGGGCTTCGGGTTAAAGTTATGATCCTGTTGAGATGTGCGAACCTACACTACATGGTGGGAAGCCCATCTTAACGGGCTAAGGACATATCAGAACACTGGCCTGTGGACCAGAGACTGTTATCCTTCAGGAATTTGGACACTTAGTATTTTGAACCAGTTAACCATTGTCCCTGGCCTAGTTAATGTCTTTTAAATTAACTTTGGACTTTATTAAATCCATTAGTATGCATAGGTTGTTCCGCCTATGCCCGCCTCATTCTGTATCATGATGAGGGGCAATAGGCATATATATTGGGTATACTTCTCCCTATTGTCATTTTGGCTGTCCCCCGAACCTGGTCCTTGGTGGAACCTGGTCATGTGGACCTGTCACTGTGCAACCTGGGCCCATGGTGGAATCTCGTTCATGGTAGTATACCCTGGTCCCGGTGGAACCTGGTCCGGTGGAACCTGGTCACGTGAACCTGGGCCTGGTGGATTCTGGTATGGGAAACCGGGTATGTGGAACCTGGTCATGGTGAACCTGGTCATGGTGGAACAAAAATTTGAATTAATTCCCCATTTTTAAAAAAAAAAAAATAGAAGGGGTTATCCACCTTAAACACATATTATGTGTTATGGTCATGTGTCTGTTTTTGTTTTGGTCATATAATATAAACACGTCCCTTGAAGATGAATCCACTCAATATTTGAACACGCGTGGAGTAGCGATAACCCGTACATAAGGGCACAGGCCGCAGTTGTGTATGACTATGAAATGTCACTGTGAAGGATTCCCTGTCCCCAGGAGGCTTGTCCTGACACATCTTGGCAGGGGTGAAGTTCAGAAGCTGCAAAAACCCTCCAGCTGACATGCCCCAAAGCCATGATGGCTCCATGACCAGAGTCTGTAACCTCTTGTGTCCTTCCCAGACTACAGAGTACTATTTGGAGCAAAGACACCTGACTGGAAGAGGGTGACCATGTGTTTTAATTTTACCAGCATTTTAAATGAAATTCAGCAAAAAGGAACGGTTCCGTTCTCTGCTAACCATGTACATCCTGACAACCATGCTTCTGAGAGACTGTGGCCTGTATTGATCTGGGTAAGGCTCAGGGGTCATTTCTGAACAGCGATACAGTCTTGGCAGGATCAACTTGCATAATCCAAGGGAGTAATCATAACTTAGTCCAGTAACAAGCTAGGATGTAGAGATAATAGATATACGGTCTTTGGCAGGATCAACATTGATA
Source organism: Ptychadena robeensis (assembly GCA_036250615.1). Lineage (NCBI taxonomy): Eukaryota > Metazoa > Chordata > Amphibia > Anura > Ptychadenidae > Ptychadena > Ptychadena robeensis. The sequence goes on from CM070042.1 coordinate 55,880,725, forward strand.
ATCCAAGGGAGTATCAGAAAGTAGTCGCCAGTACAAGCGTAGGTCAAAAAGCCCATGGTTTTCAGATACAAATGGGGCAAGAGGAACGTAGTCCAGTAATCAGTAGCCCAAGGGGTCGTACAAGGAAGAATAATAACGAAGGAACAGATCAGTAAAAGCAGCAGAGCGGATACTGGCAGGGAGCACAATATCTGGCACGGGAGTGCAGAGACATTCATTGTCTCCCTCCTTCTCCCTTATATACAAAGCCCTAGATGTACATTAGTTTCAGAGTCCACTTGCGTAACAGCGATACAGGTACTGGCTGATCACCATGGTAATCCAAGGGAGTAATCAGAGTGGTAGTCCAATAACAAGCGTAGGGTCAAAAGCCAAAGGTGTCAGATACAAAGGGGGCAGAGGAAGCGTCGTCCAGTAAATCAGTAGCCAAGGGTCAATACACAGAAGATAATAGGAACGGAATAGAATAAGGAACAGATCAGCAAAAGAGCAGAGCAAGAATACTCGGCATTAAGCACAATAATCTTGCAAGGAGGACGTGCCGAGACATGGTTTATAGAGTTAGGGCCATAAGTTCAGTGTTCAACAGGTTTTTCATGATAGTCTTGACCAAGGGATCCCACAAGGTGTAGAAGCCACATTTCAGGTAAGCTCAGCCGACAGAGCTGCAGCCATACACGAAGCATCCTGGTTTGGATACGGACAGTATCACACGATTCAATATTTGAAGAAGGACACCCATCTATTTCCGGTGAAGGTTGGGCTCATAGAAGCCATAATCTTTTACCATTAGACGTAAGGGTATGCCCGACATCTCTTTGCATTAAATTTTTTGTATTGGTTTCATTCACCTCATGGCGGCGCCTGGCATCTTACAATCCTTCTTTCTAAGCCCTTCAAAAGGCCAACAATGGATCCCAGACTTGAGATTTCCATACTCTCATAGGATTGTAGCGTACAGAATGTAGTATATCTGATATAGTAGTGTTGTTGTATATATGCAATTCCAGTCAGGCCCATGACGTGTGTGTATATTGGTGTGTACAGCTTCAAATATATTTTTTTGTAGAATAATTTTTGCCAGGTATGAGGTAACGCTTTCTCCACTATTGGTTTTTACTTTTTGCCCGATACTTTAATTACCTCTACCATGCAGAAGGTTATAAATTCCTTGCTTTTACATGTCTTCCTCTAGTTCATAGAGTTGTTTCAGCCAGTAGTCGGCACTTTAACTTGGAGCAAGGTGCTCCCATCTCCGTCAGAGGTTTCCCGCTGGCCCAGTGCCCATCGAGACCCCCATCTGTGCGAATGAAAGAGATTCCTTTGGACTAGGCATCCCTTTCCTCTTCTTGTTGTCCGAGGGCGTATGGTTGGCGGTTTCCATGGGGTTGTCTAACAGTAAGGCTAAGACCATGAGTTCTCCCATCTCTTCTCCACTGGTCCTTTTGGTTTTTCCAACTACTTGGACTATTTCTTCTCTACCCTGGGCGAGAACGCCATCTCCTATAAATCCTCTGAGCAGCTTGGTTAGTGTGGATTAGTGTGGATTGTAGCCCCTAAAGACTTGCATATATCCTTTAGTATTTCCTCATTATTCCCCTTAAGTCAACTGGTGGGACCTTTTTCAATTGGTGTGCCAGCATTTGTACAGAGTTGGGACATAGGGAATCGAAACGGACCTGTTGTTCCGGTGGCTGCCCCGGGCACTGCTGCAGATTTGCTGGAAAGTTCAGAACTTCGAGAAATTCATGAAAATTGAACATCCCCAATAATCACCCCCCCCCATATACCCGCACCCCGTGCAGAATTTCCTATCCATATGACACCACTGCATGGATTAAAACCATCTGCCGCTTCTTGGTATAATATTGGAACGACGATGGCAAAAATAAGTCAATGAACCCTGACACCCGACAAAATCAAGCACCCGCGATATGAGATGATTAACTCTCCATAACTGTTAATCAATGTACCTATCTATTATATATGGGTGGTAACGTGTCTATTAGGCTACCTAATGGAGGACCCCAGGCTGGAGGAATGGAGTCCATTGGCAAGCCGCAGGAGGCTAGTCTTTATATAGCAAGAGTCGAGTCAGCCGGCAATCAGAGAGTGAGGTGGGCAGCAAGCAGAGTAGTCGGACAGTCAGGGTCGGCAGTGGTAGCGTTCAATCAATGGAGAAGGCAGAAGAATGGTCCGGTAAGGTTGTTTAGGGTCGCAGCAGGAGGTTCAGTAGTAGTAGCAGAGAGGATGCAGAGATCAGCTGATCAGTGTCCAGAAGTACAATAATCAGCAAGGACCTGGTGCAGGAGGCGGATTAAATAAGGAAGTAGCAGGTGCAAGGTGATCAGGGCAATTAGCTAGGCCAAGCTGGAGCCATGGGAATGAAAGAGTTTCAGTAAAGTCCAGGAGGTGGCAGACATCCTAGTGGGCACAGCTAACCTGTCCAGAATGCTCTGGTCACATTCAAGACCTGCTAATGGATTTTCTAAATAAAATATCTTGGCTGTAGTGAGATCCATGATAAAAGAATATGACACGACGTAAAACCCTCACATTATGATGTAATTTCTAATGAATAAAAATTATCTTCATTAATGCCAGCTGGAGAGAGAGGGACAGCTGATGGTTGTGAATTAATCTAATGTGATCACAAAGTCTGGCACCATACTGACCCAATCACTAGACATGAGTGGAATCTGTTTGGGGTCATGTCTACCTAGTGGCCATTGAAAGAACTCCCTGTTACAGGGGGGGAGGAACCAGACTCTTTAAGGTAGCCATACAAGGGTCAATTCCCCCGCGATTTCCTGGTGCCGATCGATCACCGGTCGCGTTCACTCCAATGATCAAACGCGGTATCGAATGCAGCCCACCATGACCGATGCCCCCGCCTGATCGACTTGGCCCCCAAATCGGATCGGGGGGGGGGGCCATGAACCAACCTGTTGTCTTTTCTGATCGATTGAGCACACATCAAGGGCGTTGCCATTTGTGAAGCGCTCGACTGTAACAGAATCGTCCAGGAAATCGGTGGCCCTAAAGGGTGGTAGTCACGGACTTTATTGGGCGAATCGATCAAAGCCTTGGCTTCACCCGGAATCGATCGGATGGGCGTCGATCGCTCACAAGTCGACACAGTATGGCTAGCTTTAAGCTGGCCATAACACTTTAGATCTCCCTGTCATCTTTAGATCTCTCTGTCATATATCCTTTAGATCTACCAACACCCATGTTGTGCCGGGTTCCTCTGGGATTGACACAGGTAAGCCTTGATGGTTTAAGTCCCTCATATTACAATGGTTTTTTAGTGAAACTGAAGGAGATCAAAGGAAATCTGACGAGAGATCTAAAGGCGTGTGGGGGCCCTTATATTGACCAGACAATAGCCCTGTATTGTAATGAATTGCACTTTAGATGTATAATCTGGTATATATCGGCCATTACATGGTTAACCTCCGTGGCGTTTTGTCCCCAGTTTATCTCCATCATGAAACTCAGCCCAAGTGTAACTTTAAGGCCCCCCATACCCCTTTAGATTTCTCTGTCAGATTTCCCTTTTGTTTAACCCAAACCTGTAATATGAGGGAACTTTCTAAACCATCCGTCCTACCGTGTTCCATCGCATAGGACCCGGCACTACATAGTTGACTAAAGGGTGTATGCCAGCTTTAGATAACATCCTGTCCGCTGTATTCCCCCGCCCATCATGGTTGTTTTGCATGTATGCCGTTGCCTCCCGGGTCTGGGGCCCCCGATCGTGTCAGTGGGGAAGGGGGCGGGGCTGTGTTTCCACGACCTCTATGTAATGGAATGGGCGTCACCTTTTTACCAGCGGATCTCCGGCTGTTCCAGTGAAGCCGGAGGATGTGCACGGACCTCTGGGTAGGAAAAATCGTGGCGAGCAAAACGTGCCACATGCTTAACGCCCAGAGTTTAATTCCTGTAATTATGTGGCGTTGCTTTAACTAATGTATCAAGTATTGGGAGGCAGCATGCTGAGTCTACCAGAGGTTCAGGCTAAGGCTCCTCCCACTTCTGTTTACATTGACCAGTCTACCCAGTAACACAGCTACTGGGCAGCCCTTCCATAGCTTATAAATATGTCCCTCTCAGAATGCTCCGGGCCATTCCTGCAAGACGCATCCCTTAACTACTGGAAGCTGTTTGTTCGCCCAGAGATAGCCGTTTGCCCCGTAAGGTGACCTGTTTTAGAGGAGCGACCTCCCACACCCTACCCACGGATTAATACTTCTTCCCCTCTTGGTCGGGCCATATTTTGGGTGAGAGCCCCACCACCTGTTTGCACACGGGGAGGCGCTCGTACAAGAAGGGACAGATATAAACCACCGTGGGCCCCCCAGGGCCCTAGCACATGCATATTCCGGCATAGCTGGAAAAACAGCCCTGGGTTTAGGAAAGATTTACTTCAGTGAACTCCCAAAAATCTTTAAAGGACCTTGAAAGGAACATGGCTTGATCATCCCCAAAAGGTCTTTACTTATGATAGCTAAAAAATCCTAGTGTTAAGGAGTGCGTTTCTAGCCGTCGGGGGCCCTATGGGGAGGGAGGTCTTTGGTGGAGCTGCCAACACACCCTCCCTCCATGCAGATCTTAACGCGAAAGCTGTTTGCCAGGGTCGGGTGGTGCTAGGGGGGAAAAGAAGAAGAGGAAGATGAGCGGCCTGTACGGGGGCGTGTCTTTTTCTTCATCTCCTTCCGCCCCTGCAGACCCTACCTAACCCCTCCCCTCGGCAACTTCACTCTACAGGTCTGCATGGGGAGTACGCCTGTATTGGGGCTGGAGGGCAATCGGATAAGTCTACTACTTACCGTGGGCCCGCAGGCCCTATGCACATGCATATTCGCCATCACGGATCAACAGCCGCTGGTGTTAGGGAGGGTTTTATCTTCAGTGCTCTGACTCCCAATAACCTCTTGACCTTGAAGGAAAATGGCTTGCTCATATCGGTAATGAGAATCCTTAGTTAGGCAGTGCCATTTCTAGGCCTTTCGGGGGCCCTCTGGGAGGATGTTCTATTGTGGAGCTTCGGACCCACCCCTCCCAGCGCAGATATTAACACAACCATCCAGCCGCTGAAGGGGGAAGGGAAGAAGAGGAAAGGAGGAGTGGACTGTACAGGCGTGTTTCCTTTTCTTCTTCTCCTCCCCCTCCAGCCACACACACCCCCAAGTACCCACCCTCCCCCTGGTCGCCCTGGCAGAGGTCGCCCTGTACAGATCTGAACGGAGAGGAGGCATCCACGTAAGGGTAGACTATATGCCTGCCAGGATGGCACGGGGGCCTCCTGGACCACACGTGGCCCCTGTGCCCTATGCGCCTGCCAGATTCGTCATAGCAGGAGAAATGGCCCTGGAGGAAAATGGCTGCTCATTCCACCTTTTACCTATTAAAAAATTGGATTTTTTTTTTGAGGAACCAGATATGTAGAAAAAAAAAAGAAACGCCTCAAAACCCCAACAGGTTCCCATACAGAAACAAAACCTTCTCCTAAAACCTGGATGTAAGCTGTTGTCACGATGGACTTAACAAAGCAGTCCTCTGTGCAAATTTGAAGCATGATAAACGACAATTGAGTAGTTAAAAGCAAATAATGAGTGCGGCCTTCAGAGACGCTCATTAAGCGCGCAGGAGATTGTGAATGTTTCCCTGCCGCCTCCTAGTCTATCACTTCTCCATACAGGAGACACTGGAAGATCAGAAGCTCTGTGTACACACCACGCAGCTTCACTGCACGCGGGCCCCTGAGCTGGAACAAGTCCAGAAGACAGGCCGTGTCTCCCTCCTGCCGTTTAGTGGGGGGGGGGGGGGCATTTCCTAACTATCTTTCGAATTGTAGTCAGCTATGCACGGATGCCAAGGGAAAGGCTCAAGACAGATTGTTACAAGTCCGCAATTTTTTCCTCAGGCAAATAGTTTTCATTTCATTCATCTTCTCATTTGTCACCGTTTCATACTTTAATTTATATGACATTTTCTGCCTATTTAGAAGAGGCTGTAACAATAATCTTTTCCTGTAAAAATACTCCAGATTGCCATCAAAAATGGATTCCTGCTTGTTTATGTATCTCAAGACCGCCGGTAGCTGTAACCAGCGAAGAGATTTTCAAGTGATTTTGCTTCTTTGGGGACTTTATTGGCTTGTGGATGCAAAGTTTATCTATACCTATCACTGTCCCCCAAGATATAGCAAGGAACTTCAATTTTCCTATTAAAGCAATATATACGTCTCTCACTGCGCTGAGGCCATGGCAGGTGCAATCTTGGGGAGAGTGGTTACGCAAATGTGGACTGACAATCCTAGGCCAGAAGTGGTCCAGTCCAGGAAAATGGCTGTTCATCCCTTTAAAGTTTCTTCCCCTTATGAGAGCTAAAATTATTTGTGTTTAGCATGGCCTTTCATTGAAGATGTTCTTTAATTTTCTATTTGGTTGGAAATAAGATGTCAAAGGTATCTTTTACCTATCGAAATGTCCGGGGATAACAGCAAGTAACTTCAATAATCCTTATTAAAGCAATATATACAGTCTCTCACTGCTGCTGAGGACCCAGGGCAGGGTGCATGTTGTAACAATAATCTTTTCTGTAAATACTACTCCTCCAGATTTCCATCCAAAAATTGGAAAAAAAAATTCCTGCTTTTTTTGTTGCTTCCATATCTTCAGAAGCCGTACTGTCCCAGCGAAGAGTTTTTTAAAGTGTTTTTGCTATTTGGGGAACTTTAATTGGCTATTGTGGATGGCAAAGTTATCTTTTACCTATCAATGTCCAAGATATACCAAGGAACTCAATTTTCTTATAAAGCAATTATAGAGTCTCTCACTGCGCTGAGCCCAGGGGCGGTGCAATCTTGGGGAGAGTGGTTTACAAAATGGGGAATGTACAATCCCTAGGCAGAAGTTGTCCGCAGTCCAGGAAAATGGCTGTTCATACCCTTTAAAGGTCCTGCCCCTTATGATAGCTTAAAATTATTGTGTTTAGGCATGCTTTCATGGAGATGTTTCTTTATTGGCTATGTGGATATAAGATGTCAAAGGTTATCTTTACCTATCAATGTCGGGATACAGCAAGGAACTTCAAATATTCCTTGTAAAAGCAATATATACGTCCTCTCACTGCTGCTGAGCCCATGGGCAGGGTGGCAATTTTGTGAGAGTGGTTAAAAATGGGAATGTACAACCCAAGGCAGAATTGCCACATGCCAGTAAATTGCTGTCTTCATCCCTTGGTACCAGGTTCCTCCCCGTAGGATGTTCCTCATATCTTCTGACAGCTGTTAACTGTGCCAGGGAAGAGATTTTAAAGTTATTTTACTTATTTGGGAACTTTATTGGCTCAATGGTGATGTAAGGTTATCTTTTACTTATCAAATGTCCAGTATATAGAAAGGAATTTTCAATTTGCCTTATTAAAGCATAATATACAGTCTCTCACTGGCTGCTGAGCCCATGGGCAGGGTGCATCTTAATAAGAGACCAATGGGGAATGTACAATCCGAGCAGACGAAGTTTTTCTATGAGGAAATGGCTGCTCATGCCCCGTAAAGTCCTCCCCTTATGAATCTTTAAATCATTAGTGTTAGGGCAGTGCCTTCCGGGGGCCTATGGAGGGGGGGGGGTAAGATTTGCTCTTTTGCTTTTGGTGAAGCTGGCCGAGAGGCTGTAACAATAATATTTTCTGTAAATAGCTCCAGATTTCCATCCAAAAATTGGATTCCTGCGTTTATGTGTCTTCATATCTCAGACAGTGGGTACCAGGGGAGAGATTTAAAAAGTTATTTTACTTTTTTGGGGAACACCATTGCTATGGGGGATTTGAGATGTCAAAGGTTCTTTACCTATGAAACCTTTCGGATATATCACGAACTTCATGTTTCTTATTAAGTAATATATACAGTTCCTGACTGCTGCTGACCCAGGGGCATGGTGCAATCTTGGGATAGTGGTTACAAATGGGAAATGTACAATCCTAGGATCCAGTCCAGTGAATGTGGCTTAATCTTTATTTTTAGCGTGCTGTTTGCCCCCCCCCCTTTTATGGGGTGGGGGGGGGGGCAGTTCATTGGTGAAGGCTCAGAGAAGCTTTGTTTTTCGTTGGGCTATGGTGAATGTAATATGCCAAAGGTTATCTTTTACCTTCAAATGTCCCGGATCAGCACGGAACTTCAATATCTCTTATCAAGGAATATATACAGTCTCTCATGCTGAGCCCATCTGGTTGAGCCCATGGGCAGGTGCAATCTGGGAGAGTGGTTACAAAATGGGGAATTTACAATCCTAGGCAGAAGAAGTGCTCCAGTCAGGAAATGGCTTACTATTCCCCTGAAGGTCCTCCATTTATTAAGCTAAAATCATTAGTGTTAGGCAGTCCCTTTGGGGCACTAGGGGGGGGGGGGCAATGCTATAGTGGGAGCTGCTGAAGGCTGTAACATAATTTTTTCCTGAAAATACTTCAGTTTTCCATCTAACAATTGATTTATTCTGGTTTCTGTTCTTTATATCTTAGACCCAAGTATCTGTACAGGGAAGAGATTTTAAAGTTGTTGTTGTGGCTAGTTTTGGATTTAAGAATGCCAAGTTTATCTTTTACCTATCAAATGTCCAGGAATATAGCAAGGAACTTCAATATTCTTTGTTAAGGAATATCACTGTCTCTCACTGCTTGCTGAGCCCAGGGGCAGGGTGCAATCTTGGGGAGAGTGGTCAAAAAATGGAAATGTACATCCTATGCATAAGAAGTGCTCCAGTCCAGGAAATGGCGGCCCGTCCCCATTAAGGTCGTTGCCCTTATTATAGCTAAAATCGTAAGTGTGTCTTGCAGTTTCTAGCCCAAGGGGGCTGACTACAGGGAAGCCCTATGACAATCTACCCTGGATCCAGATGGGGGAGTTTATTTAACATTTTCATGGTAAGGGTGGTTCTTGTAGTCCCACAGACTAATTGGTCCGGCCAAGCGGTACTGCCTCTATGGTTTTTGTTTACTAGATCGGCTGGAGTAGCTGCAGAAAGCAGGAGGAATAAGAAAAGAATAGGCCACTCCTTCGCTCTTCTTCTCCTTCCTTCCTCCATCTCACAACACCCCCATACAATGCCCCTCCCCCATCGCCAGCTTTTATGCAAGAGGACATGTGCGCATATTCGGCATAGCAGGAGAAACAGCTATGGGTACCATTATTTTATTTTAACTTCTAAACGTGGTACAGGTAATACAAACTGTTTACTGCTGCTTCAACCCCCTTACACATTCCGAATGTCATTATTGTGTTGTGAGAACCCAGGATGTCGATGTATTTACTACAGCGGATTGGCAAGCCCCACAAAAAAACTCTTTACATACAAACCCCAGACCATTACTACTTTTCTTCCCTTAGCATTTCAGCTGACATCTTTTGACACCTCTGTGTAAGCAGGCGACCCCCCCCCCATTGTTGCTTGGGTGTCTGGAATATTAGGCCCTCCCATCCTTCCTACCTATTCCCAGTCATAGGTCACCTAGTGCCAACATGCGGCCTTTGGGTGTTGTTCGGCGGCCCCCAAAACCTAACTGTTAATGCATAGGGTAAGTGACTCACCTGTGAAGTGTTCCACTTGTGGCCCACCATATGAACTCAGTGGCCCACCCACTGGTCTAGTCCCTTCAACATCCTCATAATATGCAGTTCCAGATTGCCTCTTAAACCCAGGGGACTCCTTCCAGCCTGGAAGGGTGTCCTTCAAGGGGACACATCCCAAAGTGGTTTATTACATTTCGATTATCCATAGCAGTCCTGCGTCCTGTACAAATTTATATTTAGTGTCATGAATATATTATTTTAAAAGCCCAATGGGGCTGACTATCAGGGAATCCCTGTGATTCTAACCCTGATCCCAGATGGGGATTTATTTAACAATTTCATGGTAAGGGTGGTTCTTGTAGTCCCACAGAACCTATTGGTCCAGGCCACAGGGACTGCTCTATGTGACTATATCGAGCTGGATTAGCTGTAGAAAGCGGAGATAAAAAGAAAAGGAATAGTGCACTCCTTCCTCTTCTTCTCCTTCCTCCTCCAGCTCACAACACCCCCAGACAATGCCCCCCCCTCCCCCATCGACAGCTATCAAGAGGACCTGTGCGCAGTTTCGGCATAGCAGGAGAACATCTATGGGTGACCATTATTTATTTTAACTTCTAAAAACGTGTTACAGGTAATACAAACCGTTTACTGCCTGCTTCACCCCCTGTACACATTCCCAAGGTCCATTCATGGTTTGTGAGAACCCAGGATGTTCGATGTATTTACATACATGCGGCTTGGCAAGCCTCACAAAAACTCTTACAACCCCAGAAACCATTACTTCTTCCCTTATCAGTTCACTACATCTTTTACACCGTGTGTAGCAGGCTGACCCACCCCCATGGGGGCTGGTGGTTGGAATAGGTCAGGCCCTCCCATCCCTTTCTACCTATTCCACATTCTAGGCCCTAGGTGCCCAACATGCGGCCCTTTGGGCGTTGTTCGGGGCGCCCCCCTTGTCCTCTACATGGGCCCCACAAAACCTTAACTGTTAATGCATAGGTATTTAAAAAGTGACTCACCTGTGAGTGGTCTCACTTGTGGCCCTCCAATGAAACTCAGTATGCCACCACTTGTCAAGCCCTTTACAATCCTCAATAATATTCAGTCCCAAAGATGATTGCCTCTTAAACCGCAGACTCCTCCCAGCCTGGAAGGTGTGTCCTTCAAGGGGACACAGCACAAATGGTTAATGCCAGTTTCGTATATCCAGTACCCATCCTGGCGTCCTGTAACACATTTTATATTTTTAGTGTCATGAATATATTATTTTAAAAGCCTAAACAACAATGGGGCTGTCCTATCAGGGAAGCCCTGTGAAATCTACCCCTATCCCCAGATTGTGGAGTGTATTTAACAATTTCATGGTAGGGTGGTTCTTGTAGTCCCACAGACTATTGTCCAGGCCACAGGGACTGCTCTATGTTACTAGATCCCGAGCTTGATTAGCTGTAGAAAGCAGGACGAGAAGAGAAAAGGAATAGGCCACTCCTTCCTCCTTCTGCTCCTTCCTCCTCCAGCTCACACACCCCAATACAATGCCCCTCCCGCCATCGACAGCTATGCATGAGGACATTGCGCTTTCGGCCTAGCAGGATAACAGCTATGAGTACCATTATTATGTTAACTTCTAAAAAACGTGGTACAGGTAATACAAACCGTTTACTACCTGGCCTGTGCTTCACCCCCTTACATCATTCCCAAGGTATTCGTGGTTGTGAGAACCCGGGATGTCGATGTATTTTTTCAACAGGCGGAGTGGCAAGAAGCCCCACAACAAAAACTCTTTACAACACCCCATACCCATTAACTTCCTTCCCTTATCAGTTCATCAAGCGGACAGCTTTGTTTTTAAAACACCTGCTGTGTGTGCATGATGACCGACCCCCCCCATGGGTGCTGGGTGGCTGGATAGGATGCCCTCCCATCCTTCCTACCGATTCCTCAGTCCTAGGCCCCTTAAGCATCCTCATATATGCAGTCCCAATTGCCTCTTAAACCCGGACTCATCCCTGCGGCCTTGTACACATTATATATGGGTTCAGTAAATATAACGAAAGGTGGTGAGAAATGAAGAAACCGCAGGGGCGGGAGGCTTAGGTCGAGCAGGAGAGGAAGGTACGGGGGGGGAGTGAGGGTGGATCTGGTTATAATGGAAGGGCCGAGCCAAGTGGGGGTAGTGTCATGAATTATATTTTTAAATGTAAGGTTTACTAAGATGGTACCCCAAAAGACATTTCAAAATTTCAGATCCACAGGACACTTGAAGAACAACTTTGTATTATCTCCCACGGAAGGCTTACATGTGCAGCAGTAGCAGAGGGAGAGATATGTGAGTGGCGTGTAGGCCCGCCCCCGATCAGCTCTTCCTATAGAAAGTCTCTTGGACAGGAGGCTCGTTTATATAAACATGCTTCTCAGCCAAACATATAATTCCTTGTAATTTAATCGGGGGGCAGTCTGACTTCTAACCATCCTACAGTTCTTTTATTTACCGCGGAATATATCACATGTCCTATCCACAACTCGGGGCGAGTGATGGTTTTTCGCGGCGAGTTAAATGCAGAAACGGTCATGCAGTGTTGAGATTAACGTGGGCCGTGCTCCAGCGCTGCTTTAACTTCATTCCAGTTTTAACCTTCAGTCCTTAAACCAGGTGATACAAGTATTTTCATCCACCATCCGCACCGCTTCGCCACTCATTGGTTCACGCAAAATGAAAGCACGCCTGCATCATGGGCCAGTCAACAGAGGAGAAACGAGGCATCAATCTCCTCCGTCGGAACCCCCAAAGCTTCGAAAACCTTGGCTTCCCCCCCCGGGAGGTCCTGGCTGTTTTATTCTTCCCTTCTGACACCAACGTGGCTGATTGAAAATCTCGGCCTGCAGCGCCGTGTGAGAGCGCCATTTCCCTTCATCCCGCTGAGACACCCCGAGCTGATTTATAGGAATATCTGATAGGGCCCCTCATAGGGATGAAGTGAAAGCGTACAGATGCTGAGGATATAATTTAAGCCCCTTTAGGGAAACTGAGAATTTCGAAACACAGATCTGGAATATTGGAGGAAGCTTTCTACTTTGCGGCGCCCTTTTTGCCTTGGGTCGCCTGTCGGAGGGGTGGATGTGGGTTTGCGCTATTTCTCAACCTCCTCCCGCGGCAGCTCAATGGTATGGGTAGGGTGCCGAATATGCGTGAGGGTGCTGGGGCTCCAGGGTCACTAATTTGGGCCCCTGGGCATATGCGCACACATATTCCTCCTGGGTGAGAAAATAATACCTGGATCCCTCAGACCCCTAAACCTCCGAAGAGGGTAAAATAATGGGGGACCCAACCTTCTTCATCCCTGGGACCTCACTAGTTGTGAAAGACATTGGCTTAGCCCTCAGGGATGTAGAAAGTAATATGGGGGTCTATACTATATTTTAGGGGGCTTTGGGTCATTTTTGGTGGGGCTTTTATCCCCCCCAATTGGCCTAGACAATCCATGTTTCATTCCATCAGATTCTACACCAGTTGCGTATACTTGGATTCATCAGCCATTTTGGGAATTTAGAATCATATCCAGTCGAAAATCTCCTTGGTTTTCAAGTGAGTGGAGTGTTGCCTCGGGTAACTGACCGGGACAACCAAATCTTTCGGCATTAGAGCCTATGCCCAGGCCTATGCCCTGTCACTCAACACGGCTTAGCAAGAAGGCAATGTCACGCAGGGCCTGTTATGTGAAATTCCTTTTACATGAAATTATACACTACAAAATCACACCTTCAGTCAGGGATGGTGTCCCCCCATGTCTTTCGAACCAAGTTGCAAATCAGTTGGCTTGACCAGCTGCGTGAGGTACGGAGGCTCTAACCCGATTTACCAGGAAAAAGCAGACACTCCTGGTTCCTGTATTCTTCAGGCAGGTAGTTTCCCGCCCCTGTCACAATCTCAGTGTCACGTACCCAGCAAACTGTGACTGTAGGGGCTCCCTCTACCGAGTTCTATGTGTCTCCTCAAAACCTCGAGGCCATTACCTTCGTAGATCAGCTTCCTCTGCTGGTGGAAGAGATTGTGGCACTGATGTGGCTCCTTCGGGATTACACACTCATTATCACACACTGGAGTCCTGCCCGACCGATCCCCTTGACCTGTGTATATAGGAAGTCAGAGGCAACATGGAGTTTGCCTGATCACAGAGTTCTTTATGTCTCTGATCCACAGGTTCTGCTTCTTCCTATTGCCTTATCGTTACCCAACCCCTGGATCTTCATCGACTATTCCGTTTCCACCTGCCCTGACTACCCCTGTCTGACTATGTCGCTGCCTGCCTCTTTGATACCGTGCTTTGGATGTTTCTTCTGTCAGCCCTGCCACGTAAGTGTAGCTAGGGACGCAACCTGGGGGGCCCCGCAGCACTCCGTGGCGGGGTGCTCTGGTGAATCCAGGGGGCTCCTGAGACTTTTGCACCCTGGGTTTATGCTTGTTTGGTGGCCGTGGTCCACGTGCTCTCGTGGTTTACCCATGACACTACCCACCTTGGAATGAGGAAGGACTGCTTGTCCAAAGGGTACCCCTCTAAGTCATCATTGGCGTATGTCCCCCCTGCAGACTCCTTGGTGACGGGGCAAGGGTGGACCCATAAAGAGAGAGCAAACTCTCAAGCTTGGACGTGGCAAAAAGGCAGCTAAACTAACTACTCATTTACATTTATAACCTCTGCCCAGAGGTAGGGATGAACATTGCTGGGCAGATTAGTAATCAAAATAGCAGGTGCAGGAAAATACCCTCACCTTCTGACTCTCCAGCATCTTCTACAGAATAAACCACTTTTCTTAAAATGATATACACAGAAAATGTACACTGTGTCATGGCCACTATACAATAAGTGATTGAGCGCCTAGGCAATATAGGCATTTTGAATAATACTACTAATTTGATATGTCTCCATCCGCATTGGCTACTCATCCTCCTCTCTGGTTACACCAGTGGACTATGCTGCCTAATTACACTCCCGCTGTTGTCTCACCAAGTCTTGTATTCGACCGTGTAACAAAGCTGTAGTCCAGCTGGAAGGCGGGTGTCAACCCAAAAGACAGTAGCTGAACAGAAATTGCGTGGCGGGTACCAGGGATTCTTTAATGAAATTTCCAAAAACATAAATAGCTTTCTGGAATGGTGAATTTGGAAACTCTAAAGGAGATTTTTAACTTTCTTTTGAGTTCTTTTTACCTATAAAGTTAAGGTCAGTTTACAAAATAAAATATTTACATACATTTGGCCCCTGGTTTTTTTTCCACGTCACTCCTTACTTTGTGCACACAGCACTTCCTGTGTTGGGGTGACTACCTTAACTTTGCACTTCTGCCGTCCTGGCCTGCCCGACCTATTGCCTACTGACTTCTCCTCTGTATGAATATGGGTACTTCATCTGACTCTCCTGCTGTCCGCAATTTGCCATTAAATGTTCGGTTATGTTTCCACATAGCGATCAGCCCCTGGGGACGACACATTTTATCGGGCACGCCAATCCCACTTGAATTGCTTCATGCGATCGGCATGATTGACCAGGCGATATTCACCCATGAGTTAAAAAAACCCCACTAGAATAATTCTATGGGCGGTGGGAGGGGGAAAAAAAATCATAAAAAAAAAATCGTGACCGCGCCACCTCCCACGAACAGAATGTGGGGAGCCGCGATTCTGATTTTAGCGGGTCTAATCATGGGCCGCCCGCGTTCACGGCCATTAGTTTACGTGGGGACAAGTCCCCCTTCCACTAAAGGGACGTGATCAATAGTGATGAGAGCATAGGCAATATTCGAATTCGTGTATTTGCGAATAATTCTACGAATAGTCGATTCTATATTCGTAAATTTCGAATATTCACGGTATACCGCTGGATTGCGAATATAATATTCGCAATTGCCGAAATAATATTCGCATCGCGAAAATCTTAAAAGCATGGTCACATGCTATGTTATTTTCGGCAATGCGAATATTAGTTTTTCGCAATACATTCCCGTATTGCGAATATTCGGAATGCGAATATCCGCCAAGATATTCGAGATATTGGCGAATTCTCGAATTGCCGATATTCACGAAAAATTATCATCCCCCAAATCCGCTTCGATTTTCAAGCTCACACTAGTGATCACTGTGATTAACTGCACGCGAATAAAATCACAATTGCTAATCGATGAATCACCTATTTGGGAACTGAGGCAGCAACTGGGATCTCCTGTGTCCAGTCCCATCACCCCAGTGTTTTTCTCTGGGGGACTCCCTTAGTCTCTGCTCCTTGGTCCTACAGTTTGCCTGGTTACTGCTCCTGTTTTTCGTGACAGTAAGAGGTGCTTTTCTCTCGCTAATGGGCGTCCCTGCGATGCATATCTGCAGGGATATGCATGCGCGAATATTGCACCCCACTGTCCGACAATTTTTTGCAATAGCATCTCACCACCACACATCGGTCAAAAATGTTTCCAGTAACACCCCACAATTCCTCCCTCATTCATTTGCAAACCCCACCCCCCAACCCCTCCCCACGGTCGGCAACAAGCTATGAACCGGCCCTGACGTAACAATGCCCAATGCCAAACATCAAAAAGGCCCCTCATTAATTTCAGAAGTTTTCCATGGTTCCATTTTGTGGCACTGGAGGCTCACACACCTATAAAGATATGCCATCAGTGTTGTTCTTCCATACTTCCGGTGTTTGGGGTGGCAACTACCTATTGGTCACATAGAGCCTGTTGTTACCACCACTGTTGTGCCATTACTGTTTCACATCGGCATGGACAATCACGTAACTCACACACTTGCCTGCTGGCATATGTAGTCCCAGCAAAGGAGCCTTTCTATAGACAGGAGGGTGCACCACCCTACAGGGAATTTTCGGGCAGCATGGCGCAGGGATGAACATAAAATAAAAGTGATATTAATATGGTCATTTATCGTTTGAGCTTTGCTTGTAGGTTTGGCATCGTGTTTTCACTGGGAGGGTTTAATCCCCCTTTCTGCCTGCCCTAATGCATGAACCCAGATTTAGCAGCGTCTGTGTCCATGCAACCTCTGGTCAGCACAGAGAGGCCGTGTCTTGTTTCCCCGGCCGCGGGCCGCCATTCTGACAGAAGGTCTTGAAGTGTGAACGTTTGATTAGATCGCTGGCGTGCCCACTTCTGTAAGGGCACGCCAATAATTAAAAAACTCTCTACCACCACGCTGAGGCTTAGTATCCTATCTCGGAAAACTTATCCTTCGGCTTGATGAGTCTTTCCATAGGAGCTATGGCCACCATACACATATAAAAAATATATATGTACATATGATTGTTCATACTGCTTTTTTAATTTAAAGATTGGATTTAAAATTTTGCTAACCAATTTATCGGTTCTATCGATCCACCGGCCTGAGGTTATGTACTGCACTACTTCAATGCTGTGGAACATAGCGTTAGTGTTATCGATCTTTAACCAACCTGACTCTACCATTGCTGCTGCCCTAACCTATTTCCCTGCCTTTTTGACATCACCTCTGTCTGCCATTTGTGTACTTCTTCTTAGACTCTCCTGTTGGGGGGTCTCCCAAAAAGCAAAAAAAAAAAAAAAAGTTGTGCCAGTGAGTGTAGCTGAGGGCTCAACCTGGGATCTCCGGCATCCAAAGCCATCACCCCTTGCAGGGTGCTTTGGGGGGCTCCTTAGACCTCTACTCCTTGATCTACATTTGCCTTGTGGTCATGTGTGGCTTCACGGGGGTGACCGTGGTTACCCATACAGTAACTAATGCCTCATAACCAAAAGTATCAGATCAAGAAAGCTTCATTTCATAAGCAGAGATGGGTAGAGATGAACTGGGGTTCCCAGTTTGGTGGCACTGGAGGATCCCACACTTATAAAGATAGGCATCAGAGTCCTGCTGCTCCAGAATCAATTTGTTTGATTGAGATAACAATAACAGGTTGACAAACACCACTCCTCTACTAGCGGCTAAGCTCCCCCCCTCATGCGTTTTCACCCATACACCAATGCTTAGTATGCAGTGGTGGGGCTGTCTTTCCACTGAAGCGGTAATTGTGGCCAGAAAGATCATTAATACCAGAAGATGAGCCTTGTGCTATTAGTGCGTGCCACCCCTTGGCTCTGTGCTTGCTGTCCAGTAAATGTAAGTGTAAGGGCCGCAACCTGGGAGTCTCCTGAAGCAAGGTGAGTGTGGCCAGAGACAGATCCTCATACAAGAAGATGGGCCCTTGTGCTATTAGTGCGTGCCCACCCCTTGGCTCTATAACAGGTATACAAATATAACAGGGTTGATCATCTTTTCCTAGCGCAGGTTCTCATACAATCGATCTTCATCATAACTTATTTTGGCAGTGTGGGCTGTCTGTCATAGAGATCCCATCTGAAAGGTGCTGTGTTCCAGTAAATTATCTGAGGCAGCAACCTGGAAGTCTACTGACGCAAGGTGAGTGTTGGCCAGAGACATAGCATTATCCAGAGATGGGCCCTGTGCTATAAGTGCTGCCCCCCCTTGGCTCTGAGCTGCGGTCCAGTAATGGTGCTAAGGGCCGCAACCTGGGAGCTCCTGACCAATGTAGTGTTGACATGAGACAGATCCTCATACAAAAGATGGCCTTGGTGGCTATGAGTGTGTGCCCCACCCCTTTGCTCTATAACAGGTATAACAAATATAACCTATGATCATCTTTCCAGCGCGTTTCCACCCTACTCAAGCTTCATCATAACTCTTTGCAGTGGTGGGGTTGTCTGTCCCATAGACCTCCATCTGAAGGAGCTGTGGTCCAGTAAATGTAGCTGAGGGGCCGCAACCTGGGATCTCCTGAAGCGGTTAGATGTGTGGCCAGAGGAACAGATAATATTACCAGAATATGGGGCCCTTGTGCTATTAGTGTGTGCCCACGCCCTTGGTCTATACAGTTATAACAAATTAACAATGATCATCTTTCCGAGCCCCCCAAACCCACCACCACCCCCCACCCCCCCCCCACCCCCCCCCCAGCCCCAACCCACCCCACCCCCCCGCCCACCCACCCCCCCCCCCCCCCCCACCCCCCCCCACCGAACCGCACCCCCCCCCTGCCAACAGCCCCCCAAACCCCACCCCACCCCACGCCCCCCCAAACCCCCGCGACCCCCCACCCCACCCCCAGACCAAACCCACAACGCCCCCCACCCCCCGCCCCCCACCCCCCGGCCCACACCACACCCCCCCCCCCCCCCCCCCCCCCCCACCCACCCCCCACCCCAACACAACCCACCACCCCCCCACCCCCCCACCCCCACCCCACCCCAACAACCCACCCCCACCCCACCCCCCCCTCCCCCCGCCCCCCCCGCCCCGACCCCCCCCCCCCCCCCCCCGACCCCGCCCCCAAACCACACCCCCCACCACCCACCCCCCCAACCCCACCCCCACCCACCACACCCCCGCCGACCGCGACACCCTCCCACACCACCACCCCCCCCCAACGCCTCCCACAACTGGCAGCCTCCCTCCGCCCAACACCAGCCCCCACCACCCACGAACCACCTCCAACCCCCTCAACCCCCACACCCGCCCCCCCCCCAACCGCGCCTCCAAGCCCCCCCCGCCCCCCACGCCCCCCACCCCCCACCCCCACGCCCCCCCCACCCCCCAGCGTTTTCACCATACATGGCTTCAAATCTAACTCAATTTTGTCAGTGTGGTGTTGTCTGTTCCATAGAACTCCATCTGAAGTAGCTGTTTTCTCAGTAAATGTAGTCAAGTCCTCAGCCTGAGTCTCCCTGAAGTCAAGGTGAGTGTGGCCAGATACAGATTCCTCAACACCATATAATGGTCCCTGTGGCTATAGTGGCGTGTTCACCCTTTGGCTCTATAACGGTATAACAAATATAACGGTTGATCAATATTTATAGCGCTTCACCCTACATCGTGCTCCATCATAACCATTTTTGCGTGTGGGGCTGTCTGTCCATAGAGATCCTCTTGAAGGTGCTGTGGGTCCAGTAAATTGTAAGCTGAGGCCGCACTGGGAGCCTCCTAAACAAGGCGATGTGGACAGAGACCTATCCTTAATACCAAAGTATGGGCCCTTGTGGCTATTATTTCGTGCCCACCCCTTGGCTCTTCCTGCAGTCCAGTAACTGTAGCTAATGGCCGCAACACTGGGAGTCTCCGAACAATGGTGAGGTGGCCCGAAGAACAGATCTCAATACCAGAAGATGGGCCCTTGTGCTATTAGTGTCATGCCCACTCCTTGGCCTCTATAACAGTTATAACAAATATAACAGATTGATCATCTTTCCTCGTGCGTTTCACCCATACATCGAGCTTCACATAGCTCATTTTGCAGTGGTGGGCTGTCCTCCATATAGATCCATCTGAAGGAGGTCTGTGGTCCATAAATGTAGCGTGAGGGCTGCAACCCTGGTGAGTCCCCTGAGCAAGTTAGTAGGGACATAGACAGATCCTTAATACCAGAAGAGATGGCCCCTTGTGCACTTAGGTGCGGTGCCCACCCCTTGCTCTGCGCTGCGGTCCAGGTCTCAGATTCCTTCTTCCTTGCTGATAAGTAATAGAATTTCAGCGGTGGTTAATTGCATACAGCCAGAGGTGATGTTTTAATAGGTAGAAATGAAAGTCTTCTCCTCACTCCGCGTTCGCGTGATTGGTAGGCAAATGCTCATATGAGCGACAACCCCGATAAATCTTGGCACCGGCCAGCGGTCGGACGGAAGCCGTTTATGTCACCGAAGGGCTTGTCGGCGTAATAATGAAGTTGTCTAAAGTCCTTCTCATTTGTTTTTTGGCAAACCGATGGTTTACGTTAAAATACTCAAGTTCCGCCATGTATTTCCGCCACCGCCCGTGCTGGAACCCACGCTACGCCTCACCTCCCCGCTGTCGTTAATCTGAGCCGAAATATTAGAGACTCCAAAGGTTTTTTCCTTTCTACAGAGTACGAATAGTTCCGGCGTCCGTGGTGCTGCCGAGTTCAATGTTGTGTTGAAGTGTAGTTTCCCAAATAGCTTCAGACTGACTTTTGATGTATGCCATATACATTGCAGGGATCAACACAGTAGGAAATCATGTCCGTAACCAGAACACGGGTGGGCAAACAAGGCTTGGGGGGCCGCATGTGCCTGTTTCAGTTTCTTTTCGGCAAATGTGAAAAATTTTTACCTTTGAAAAGATGCTCCCAGGCGAAGCTGCATCACTGTGAGTGGGCGGAGTGGGACCTAGGTACACACACTTCAGCAGCACCGGGGTGCCATTGCTACATTTGGGGGCTCCTCCGGGATGGTGTCTGTTTTTTCTCTCCCTGCCCTCAGTCCTTGGGGCTGCCTCTAACACTATGCCCTAAGGCCCTCCAGAATGGTGCAAACATCATGGGGCACTTCCTAGAACCGTATATTGCTGCATCTGCCTTGCGTATTACTTGGACTGACATACAGACACGGTGAGCCAGCAAGAGGTTGCCCATGAAGGGTAGAAGTTTCCTGTTAGACTCCAAGTAGACTGCATGAGCGCACATAATGCCTAGAGGTGTCCAAACGTTGGGGACAGTGCGGTGGCTGAGCATGACACTGCGGCGCATTGTCATGGTGACTGCAAATGCTCATTGCATTTTGTGCAAACGTCCCTTCATAATGATGCCGGACTGCATGGAATTGGCACACCTATGGGGGTCGGCCATTACAGGCTTTTTGGTCTGGCCCTTTATCAAATCAAAGAAGCCAATGTGGGTGCCCACGAGGTCAAAATGTTTGCCTGGTTTCCTTGAGCCAAAAGCCATTAGGTGTGTGGACAGGCTGGTCATCTGTCACTGTGTGAATGGAGCGGTTACGGAAGGAAGTCCGGGAATAATTTGCCCAGCACCGTTAGGGCTTGGTCCCACTTGTTCGGCCGCACGATTGCAGCTGCCTAGATTCGCCCCCGCTAAGACCTCATCTTATGCTGTTGTTAGCTGGGGCCATTCACCGCCCTGGCCGTGGTCCGTGCTGGGGCGGCCGCGAATAGCGCGGACCACGGTCCAAAACCTCGGTCGGCCCTTACCGCCCCTCATCGCAGCCAGGGACTAGCCCATTCACTGCAGGTTTTTATCCGCCCTGTAGTCAACTGCGGGCTGTCCGCACAATGGAAAGAAGCCCTTAGGGTGCTGAGTGTTTTGGTTTTTCTTAAAGTGGCTCCTGGACCTCTGGGAATTAGGGAGGAAGGACTAGATGGGCTTCCCATTCCCCAGGGTCCCCTGAAGGTTGAAACACCTGTTTGCAGTTAAAGGGAGCCAGGTGCTCCACAAAAGGAGCAGAGACCGTGTGTGGGTTCCTGGATAGGAGCTGGAGACACAGCTCTTATAGAAGTTGTAGACACTACTTCGGATCTTGGATACAGAGGGGCACACAAGCATTGTATGGCCCATGCCTGTGATACTGGGGCAGCTGGATACAGGTGGTCACACAAGAAGATGTTGGGACCAGTCCTGTGGATCTGGGCAGCTTATACATGGTGGCACACAAGCAGTGTAGGCCCAGGCCTGTGGATACTGGGGCACTGATACAGGGGCACGACAAGCAAGTGTAAGGCCCAGGCCTGTTTGATACTGGGGCAGCTGATAAGGGGGCACACAGGGAGTGTAGGGCCCAGGTCCTGTGGATAACTGGTGCGCTGATACAGGGGGCAACACATGGAGTGTAAGGGCCCATGCCTGTGGATCTGGGGCAGCTGATACAGGGTGACAAAGTAGTGTTGGGACCAGGCCTGTGGTATACTGGGGCAGCTGGTACAGGGGGCACAACAGGGAGTGTAGGGACCATGCCTGTGGATACGGGGCCAGCTGATACAGGGGGCACACCAGGATTGTTGGAACCAGGCCTTTGGATCTGGGCAGCGATACCGGGGGGACACAAGCAGTGTAGGGCCCAGGCCTTGGACTGAAGGACAGCTGATACAGGGGGCACCAGTGGAGTTAGGGCCCAGGCCTGTGGATACTGGAAGCAGCTGATACAGGGGGCAACACAAGGGAGTGTAGGGCCCAGGCCTGTGGATACTGGATAGCTGATACAGGGGCAACAAGGAGTGTTGGGACCAGGCCTGTGTATACCTGGGGGCAGCTGATACAGGGGGCACACAAAGCAGTGTAGGGCCACGCCTGTGGATACTGGAAGGGCAGCTGATACGGGGGCAACCAAGGAGTGTTGGGACCAGGCCTTGTGGGATACTGTGGCAGCTTGATACCGGGGCCCACAAGGATTGTGGGGGACCAGGCCTGTGGATACTGGGCACTGATCCAGGGGGGCACACAAGCAGGGTAGGGCCCCAGGCCTGTTTGAGACTGTGGAGCAGCTGATCAGGGGGCACACAGGGAGTGTGAGGTCCCAGGCCTGTGTATACTGGTGGCAGCTGATCCAGGGGGCACACAAGGAGTGTTGTGACCAGGCCCTGTGGATACTGGGGCAGCTTGATACCAGTGGGCACACAAGGAGAGTTGGGACCAGGCCTGTGGATACTGGGCAGCTTATACAGGGGGCACACAATCAGTGTGGCCCAGGCCCTGTGGATACTGGGCAGCTGATACGGGGGCCACCGGGCGTGTAGGGACCGCCTGTGGATACTGGGGCCCTGATACAGGGGGCACCCGGAGTGTAGGCCCGGCCTGTTGGATACTGTGGGCAGCTGATACAGGGGGCACACACGGAGAGTTGGGAACCAGGCCTGTGGATACTGGGGGCAAGCTGATACAGGGCTCACAAGGATGTGATGCAAGGCTGTTTGCTTCGGAAGTCAAGGACACTCTATTGTTGGACGTTGCGGAGCCAGGAGTCTTTGCATTTTCAATCGGGACCTTTTAATTTGATGTCTATTAACCCCCTGCGAGGGTAAACCTTTATTTGGACTGTGTGCTCAATGAAACACTGGCAGGCATCCCTTAAAAAAATCGCATGGCGTGGATTGATGATCTGATTTAAGAGCACCATTTGAGTGTGATCCCCACTGTGGTAATGGAAATGGTTGGACTGAGACTCCCAGGTAAAGGGGGAGTATACACCACCTAATGCACAAAGTTATGTTAATTACAAGGAACGATAAAGAATGCTCTCACATAATTGAGGTACAACGAGGCTTACAAGCAGTTAAGTGATCTCCTACAGTGACAGTAGTTTGCTAGCATGTGTGCGTGTCACTCCAGCTGTGTTAATACCCGACCACCCTGTTAGTTACAGTAAATGTACCAAAACCAGGACACAACATACAAACGCATTAGGGAACTATCAGGAGGTCTCTACAAGGATCATGGGGCGCATTTCGGGTGGCGCCCGTGTCAGACCACCACCCCTTGCTAAGTCTGCATTTCACCTCCCTTTTGTCAGTGCAGTATTTTATTTATCTAGAAAAAAAGATCCAGAAGCAGTGGAAACATGATGAATGCCTGCATGAGCCATCATTGGTGAAAACACAGGCAATTAAGCTGGCCATACACCTTAGCTCTGCCCTTAATCAACATGCTGCCACCATCAGATAAAACATGAAGAAGGTAAGTACGTTGTATTTGTTTCTGTGTACGCATCATTTTATTGAATCTGTGGAGTCTGGCTGCAGTTGTTATTGCCGGTAGGACGGCAGCTGGGTACAAAGAAAGAAGAATTTATCACACGTACTTCTGTGCGGAATTCTAATCACTGCTTGGCCTATTGAGGTCCGTGCACAGCGGTCCTTTTCGGGGACTCGGCCATTGTTCGCGGTAATAAAGGAAATCTTAGCCTGATAATGAAGTGTTCATGCAGCTCCGGAGAAGGCGCGCTGTAGCGACGCAGCGCCGGGGAGCTTGTGACTCGGAGTTATTTATAATTAGTTTAATTAAGCGGCGCGCGGCAGAGGGCAGCGCCGAGGTGCGAGGTCAGCGGTGGCGCTTATTGATGTTGCTGTGCTGCCAGCTCTTCCCCTGGGCTCGCAGCGCTCTGTTTGCTGGCCAGACCCGGCTCAGCATAGTGCGCACCAACGTCAACAGGCAGCTCGGCTTGTTCGTTAAAGGGGAAGTCTGCAGAGGGGTGACGGGTCTCCTTGGCGGGTGGGCGGCGGGTAACAAGTGTTGTGCACCTGCAGAATCAGGGTGGTGTCCCCTGTAAGACTCTAGACCAGTGGTGGGCAACTGAGTTGATATGGAGGGCCACAAGTGCGGCCCTCGGCAGCACTTAAGGGCCGCACATAACATCTATCCAGACCCTCCCCCCGTTGACATATCTCAGCAGGTGGTGGATCAGATCCCGACAGGCAGTCAAATCCTGACAGCACCCGCCCCCCTCCTGCCCCTGGGTGCAGTGCTCATATGTAGACCTGGTTTCCCCAAACAACATTGACAATTTTACTGATGTAGGACCACCCAAGGTTGGTTAGAAAAGCTGGGTCAGCTGCTATGCCCTATGCATTAACAGTTAGGTTTTGGGGGCCACATGTGGTGGACCAAGGGGGGCCACCGAACAACGCCCAAAGGGCCATATGCGGCCCCCGGGCCACAGGTTGGGCACCTAGGCTCTAGACCATGGGGCCCCAAGTGACTAGATTTTTTTTAAAAATTCTACCATTTCGAGTTAATTGCAAAGCCCCTGAACATGGTATCATCACCAAACTTGCTGGAGATGTAGAGAAGGGTTGGAGGTATACTACAAAAAAGAGTATGTCTCTAACACAAATAGTTTTTTCACAAATTAAGTTCAAAGTCAAGTAAAAATTTCGAAATTTGGAATTTCGACTTTCACTTTGAACTTAATTTATGCAAAAATGACATGTGCTAGAGTAAAACTTTTTTTCCCCAAATGTTCCTCTAACCCTTTTCTACATCTTTTGTAATTTTGGTGATGATACCATTTTCAGGGGCTTTGCAATCAGCTCACAAAGTTAGCAAGTCGAAAAATTCGACCATCTCTAGTGACTATAAGGGAGGGTCCAGCCCCCAGGAGGTGGCTCAGTCCACTCCAAACCTTGGTATCCACCATAGTCTAGTACGGCGTGCGGGCAGCCAGGGAGTGCAATAGCACGCATACCTAATCTAAACCCCAGTTACAAGGGGCCGGACCAAGAGCCTGTAATGGCCACCTCGCCATATAGGTGCCACTTCTCCCCCTCCCCCTCACTCCTACACAGACAGAGACTCCTCTTTCATGGGGCGTACAAGCTGTTACGACAGATTCCTCTGTAGCTTCGTGTGGGGGAGAAGGGGGGGGGGTACCCGGCTGGATCCATCTAGTGACCATGGTTAAATCTTTCGACTAACTGACTTCGTGAGCTGATTGCAAAGCCCCTGAACATGGGATCATCACCAACATTGCTGGAGATGTAGAGAAGGGCTGTGGGGACATTGGGGAAAAAAGCTACTAGCACATGTAGGGTTTGCATAAATTAAATTCAAAGACAAAATTTTTCGAAAGCCTTAAAAGCCTTTCTGATTTCTACTTACATTGACCAGGAAATTCGATATATTGGCCTATGTTTTGTTGTCTTGTTGACTGTTAATCTTGTCGACTCGCCTCGACTTTGGAGACTCGATGTAACGATCTGCGGTCAGGCTCGGAGTCCAGTAGCTGAGACAGAAATGGCAGGATCAACGGGTAGCGAAAGGCATCAAGCCTGGTCAAAACAAGCGTGGGTCTAAAGCCGGTGGTGTCGACGAGATGATCAAATAATTTTTCAGATATTCAACGATTTCGAGTTAATTGCAAAGCCCCTAAACATAGTATTATTACCAATCTTGCTGGAGATGTAGAGAAGGGTTGGGGGAACATTTGACAGGAAAAAGTATGTCTCTAACACAAATAGTTTTTGCACAAATTAAGTTCAAAGTCAAGTCAAAATTTAGAAAATTTAGAAAATTCCGAATTTTGAACTTAATTTATTCAAAAACTATTTGTGTTAAGCTGGCCATACACCTTCAGATTTCCTTCAGATTTCCTGTTAGATTTTCTTCAGATCAGATTTTGTTTTACCAAAACCATGTAATATGAGGACCTT
>CM070042.1:55962229-55977473 GCA_036250615.1 Ptychadena robeensis
ACTCACCTTCATATGTAGGGTGGTCTTTGCACTGTCTCCCTCACTGTCCTCGCCTGTCAGCCTCCTGCATTGGTAGTTGCTGCTGCAGAGGGACTCCCTGTTCCTGATTGAGCCTCCGATTAGCTGTCTCCCATCCATCAGGTCACAGCTGGCTTGTGTCACATGTAACGCTTCCACAGTACAACACGTTGAACCCCCAGATCGGATACCTCAGTAGGTGACCCCCCCCCCCAGATCATCATACCTCAGTAGTTGTGACCCTCCCGAATCTCATACCTCAGTAGTGTGACCCACAGATCTCCATACTCAGTAGTGTGACCCCCCAGATCTCCTTCACCTCAGTGCCTGCGGTACCCCCCAGATCTAAATACCCTCAGTCAGTGTGACCCCCCGATCTAATAACCTCAGTAGTGTGTGCCCGGATCTCATACCTCATAGTGTGGACCCCCCCAGATCTCCACCTCAGGTAGTGTGACCCCACAGATCTAATACCTCAGTAATAGTGACCCCCCAGATCTCATGACCTCAGTGTGGGACCCCCAGATCCCATACCTCCAGTAGTGGGAATCCCCCAGACTCTCATACCTCAGTAGTGGACCCTCCAGATCTCAGACCTCAGTAGTGTGACCCCCAGATCTCATACCGCAAGGTAGTGTGACCCCCAGCCCTCATTACATCGTAGTGTGAACCATCCATCTCATACCTCAGAGTGTGATCCCACCAGATCATACCTCAGTAGGTGACCCCCCAGAATCTCCTACATCAGTAGGTATGTGCCCCCAAGTTCATACCACACAGTAGTGTGACCCCCCAGACTCATAACTCAGTAGTTGACCCCCCCCCAGATCTATACCTCAGTACTGTGACCCCTCTTAGATCTATACCTCAGTTAGTGTGGCCCCCCAGATCTAATTGCTCAGTAGTGTTGATCCCCAGATCTCATCTCAGTAGTGTGACCACTCAGATGCGCAGACCTCAGAGTGGGACCCCCCAGATCTCATACCTCAGTAGTAGTGCTGACCCCCCAGATCTCATACCCTCAGGTGGTGTAACCCCCCCAGATCTCAACCTCAGTAGTGTGAAGCCCAGATCTATACTCAAGTAGTGTGACACCCAGATATCATACCTCACAGTAGTGATGACCCCCAAAAAGATCTCGTACACTCAGTAGTGGACCACCAGATGTAATACATAAAGTACTAGTGTGGACCACATCACGACAACCCCCCCCACACTATTCCTCTTAATTCCCCACAAACCTCTCCGATGTCATACCTCAGTGTGTGACCCCCCAGATGCGGTGTATATACGTCAGTAGTGTGACCCCCCCCAGATGTGCATACTCAGTATGTGTGCACCCCACCAGATGTCATACCTCGTGTGATGACCCCCATAGTCGATGTCATACCTCCCATGTAGGGTGACCCCCACCGATGTCATACATTACACAGAGTGTGACCCCCCCCGATCTCATACACCTCCAGTAGGGTGACCACCCAGATCCCCACACCTCAGTAGTGTGACCGCGACCACCCCCCCCCCCCCACCCCCCCAGATCTCATACCTCAGTCGTGTGACCCCGAGATACTCATACCTCAGTAGTTAACACACGTGACATTGTGGGGGTTAGTAAAATAATCCATGAGATACCGCAGTCCCAAATGTTATACTTTCATATCATATTCCATCTTTCACACGGTGTGCTTTCTCTGGTCAGGATTTTGCCTCACATAAGTCTACTCGACATATGCTCCACCAGCACCGATCTCCAACACCCTAGAAGTCACAACCTTTTTTTTTTTTGGATTAGTAATTTACATTCCCAGGTCACCCCCGCTAACTGCCAAACCTGTCATAGTTATTTGCCATGTTCCCTGCAGTATCCAAGTGACATAATTGGTATAAATGTAATTTAGATTGCTGCCGCCCAGACACGGAGTGCCTCCAAGTTTTAGTACACATTACTTATGAGCTGTGTACAATAATGCCGGTACGCAGAGCTAGGTTTGGCCCCTGAGTACCAGAGTACCTATCTTAGTGCACCCCTGGTTATATAGAACTAAGGTAACTCCCATCAGGACCTATGCCAGGCACTCACCCTATAAGTGGGCACAACAGGTGGGAAGGCCTATGTACTAGAACCAGCTGTATAAGGTGCCCCTCATAAAAAAAATTCAGAGCCAGTATCCTAATGGGCCACAAGTGGTATCTAAAGACTAGGTAAACCACCTTGGGGCCATAACGGAACGTACCCCATATTGGGCACAGCCAGGGGGAAAGACCTATTACTTAGAACCTTGAGTGTGAGAGGTGCCCCTCATAAGGGGGAACAGCAGGTGGGAAGGAAGACACTATAACTTAGAACCAGAGTGATACGGTGCCCCTCATACATGGGCACAGCAGGTGGGAAAGACCTATATACTTAGAACCAGTGTGATAGGTGCCACCTCATAATGGGCACACAGCAGGGAGGAAGGGTAACGGTGCTGAGAACCAGACGGTGATAGGTGCCCCTGTCATAATGGGCACCAGCAGGGAGGATCGAAGGTAAAGTGCTTAGAACCAGAGTGATCGGTGCCCCTCATAATGGCAGAGCAGGGAGGAAGGCCATATGTACCTACAACCAGAGTGATAGGTGCCACTCATACTGGCGCCAGCAGGAGGAAGGCCTCTGCGTATAGAACCAGAAGTGATAGGTGCCAGTCATACTAGGGCACAGCAGGGAGGAAAGGTCATGTACCTAACAACCAGACGCGCAGAGGTGCCACCTCATCTGGGCACAGCAGGGAGTCAGAGAAGGTAAAGGTGTTAGAACCAGAGTGATACAGGTCGCCCTAATGACGGGCACAGCAGGGAGGAAGGTTAGGTACTTGAACCAGCTAGGATAGGTGCCCCTCATACTGGGCCAAAGCAGGGAGGAAGGTCTATGTACTTAAAACCGAAGAGTTAGCATAGGTGCCCCTCATAATTGGGCAGAGCTAGGGAGGAAGGCCTCTGTAACTACAATCCAGAGTGATAGGGGCCCATCATAATGGGCACAGCAGGTGTACAGAGTCAGGAACTCCGCATAACGAGTCAGCATCAGAGGGGTCATCTCCAGCACCCTCATGAAACACTTAAAGAATTCTTTCGGACACCAATGACAGTGACGCTTGTAGGTATCATCACAAGATTACTTCGTCCACTTCTAAAGAAGAACATTCTTTACAAGCACTTCCCCCCGGCGAAGCCGCGTCCGCCCGAGTTTTATCAAATAAAAAAAAAACAAAGCGAGCGACTGGACATGACAGACAGTTTTCCCGCCGGGGGCCCCTTAGGGATCCCTTTATTGCACTCAGCATTGTCACGCTGGCAAAAAAACAGGGAAAAAATTACGCAACACAAAACTGCAGCGGAGGGAGAGGGAGGGGAGAAATCTTCCCCCAGAGAAAACACTGACTGGGAATTAATTTAAAATGACGGACGAGAAATAATAATCTGTTTCTCAATTACTGTCCGCCACTTTCTGGTGTGTAACGGACCACGATAGGATCATGGGCGGGCTCCCGCCCTCAGCGGGGCCCTATAGTTTCTTTTTACACATTTTCGCCATTTTGAATATCTTTTTTTATTTTGGATCATTGAATGCTCGGAGTCAGACATGGAGCAAGCTATGGCCTGGGGGCAGATCACGCGCCCCCATTTACCCTTTAAATACTTGCCTGTTGGCCTGCCTCTGGCTCCACTCCCGCTCATCTCACTGCAACAAGCGTACCCACGTCGGCACAACATCAATAAGGGAAGCCCTTTGTGGCGCGACATCCAGCCTGTTGGCCGGCCTTCCGAGGCGATCCCCTCTGCTCGTTTTCACACACCTGCAGCTATGTTCCTCCCTTGTCAGTTAGCTGCACCCCTCTCTGTGTGGCTGAGGCTCCACATTCCACTCGCACGATTATCCTGACCCTATATACCGTACCACCGCGACCTCCGAGAGTGGCCTAGTAAACTGCACGATTTTTTAGGCGCCATTGCGCGAATCTCGACTAACGGATGCTCGCACCCCCTCCTTACTTTGCCTATAGGAGTCAAGGATTTCTGGCCATAAGGTGACATGCCTGCCGCTGGACCCCACGACCCCCTCTATTCAATTATCACCCCGACACAGCTCCCAGCCACTACCCCAGTATTGCCGCATCATTTATCAGTTTTTTATGGTTGTGAAGGTGGGGTGGGAGTAGGGACGTGTGGTATGGGGGGGGGGGGGAGGGTGTGGGGGTTCGGATGTGGGTGAGCCTGGGGTGTTAGAGGGAGGGGGGGGATTGGCGAGTGGGTCGGTGGGGTGGTGGAGTTAGGGGATCACACGCGAGGGGGGCGTCGCAAGGGGCGATGTTGGGCGGTTTGTGGGGGAGAGGGGGTTTCAGGGGGGCGGGAGGGGCGTGGGTAGCTGTGGTAACGGGTGGGGGGGCGCGGGGGGGGGGGAGACTGGGGGAGGGGGGTGTGGTGCGCTGTGGGTGAGGAGTGTCGGCCCGGGTTTGGGCGGGCTGGGGGGGGGGGGTTGGTGGGGGGGGGGGTGGGGGGGGGGGGGGGGGGGGTGGTGGGGGGGGCGGCGAGAGGGGCAGTGGGGTTCGCTGAGGGGGGGGGTGGGGTGGAGCGCGTGGGCCGCGGGGGAGGTGGTGGCGGCGGGGTTGTGGTGGGGTGGGCGCGGTGGGCGCCGGGACCGTGGTGGGGGGGGGGGGGGGGTGAGGGGGGGGGTGGTGGGTGGAGGCGGGGGAAGGTGGTGGTGGCTTTGGGCGGGGGGGGGTGTGGGGGAGCGGGCGCGCGAGCCGGGGGCCGGTGGGGGGGCGGTGGGGACGGGACCGGGGGGGGGGGGGCTGGTCGGGGCTGGGGTGTTGGCGGGGGTGTGGTGGGGGGGTGTGGGGGGGGGGGGTTTTCGGGTCGGGGGTGGGGCGGGGTTCGGGGGGGGTTGAGGGGGGGAGGGTGTTTGGGGGGGTGAGCCGGGCGGGGCGGGGGGGGGGGGGCGGCGGTGGGAGTGGGGGGGGGGGGGTGGGGGGGGGAGGGGGTGGGGGGTGGTGGGGGCGGGGTGGGGGGGATGGGGGGGGGGGTTGCGTGGGGGGTGCGTGTGGGGGGGGGGGGGGTGGGGGGGTGGGGGGGGAGGGGGGGAGGGGGGGGGGGGGGGGTGGAGGGGGGGGGGGGGGCGGGGGGGGGGGGGGCGGGAGGAGGGTGGATGGGGGGGGGGGGGGTAGTGGAGGTGGGCGCGCGGGGGGAGGTGGGGGTGGGGGGGCGGTCGGGGGGGGGGGGGGGGGGGGTAGGGGGGGGGCGGCGGTGGGGCGGATGGTGTGGGGGGTGGGTGCGGGTGGCCGGGTGGGGGAGATGGGGGGTGGAGGGGGGGGGGGGGGGGGGGGGTGGGTGGTGGGGGGGGGGGCGCGGGGTGGAGGGTTGGTGGGGGGGGGGGGGGGGGGGGGGTGGGGTGGAGGTGGTGGGGGGGGGTGGGGAAGGGGGTGGGTTGGGGGGGGGGGGGGCGAGGTGGGGGTTGTGTTGGGGTGGGGGGGGGGGGGTGGTGGGTGGGTGGTTGTGGGCCGGGGGGGGGGGTGAGGGGAGGGGGGGGGTAATGTGGGTGGTGGTGGAGGGGGGGGTGGTTGGGGGGGGGGGTGGGGGGGTTGGGTGGGGGTGTGGGGGGTGTGGGGGGGGGGGGTCGGGTGGGAGGGGGGGGGGGGTGGTGGGGAGGGGGCTGTCGGTGCGCGGGGGGGGGGGGGGTGGCGGGTTGGGGGCGCGGGGGGGGGTGGGGGGAGACGGGGACCAGTGCCCTCGGGGGGGGGTGGGGGGTGGGGGGAGGGGGGGGGGGGGGGGGGGGGGGGGGGGTGATGCGGGGGCGCGGGGTGGTGGGCGGGCAGGGGGGTGGGGAGGGGGGGAGGGGTATGGGGGGCGTTTGGCGGTCGGGGGGGGGGCGGGGGGGTGGGGGGGGGGGGGGGTGGTTGGGGGGGTGGCTGCGGTGGGGGTGGGGGGGGGGGGGTTGGGGGGGGTGGGGGGTTGGGGTGGGGGGGGGGTGGGGGGGGTGGGGAGGTGCGAGGGGGGGGGGGCCGGGGGGTGGCGGGTGCGCGGGGGGGGGGGAGGGGGCGGGGGGGTTGGGGGGGGGCGGCTGGGGGGGGGGGGGGTGGGTGGTGGTGTGCGTGGTGGGGTGTCGGGTGGGTATGGCGGGGGGGGGGCTTGGGGAGGGGGGTTGGGGTTTGGGGAGTGGGGAGGTTTGGAGGGGGGGGGGAGTGGGGTGGGGGGGGGGGTGGGAGGGCTGGGGGGGGGGGGAGGGGGGGGGGGGTGGTTGAGGGTGTGGGGGGGGGGGGGGGTGGGGTGGTGGGGGGGATGGGGGGGGTGTTGAGGGGTGGTGGGAGGTGGGCGGTGGGGGTGTGGGGGGTTAGGTGGTGGCGGGGGGGCGGGTGATGGTGGTGGGGGGGGGGAGGGGGGGGTGGGGGGGGGTGGGGGGGGGGGGGGGGGGGGGGTGTGTGGGGGGGGGGGGGGGTGGGGGGGGTGGGGGTTGGGGGGGGGGGGTGGGGGGTTCGGGGGGGGGGGGTGGGGGGGGTGGGGAGGGGGGGGTTGGACTTGGTGTGGGGTGGTGTGGGGGCGTGTGGGTGGGGGGGGGGGGGTGGGGGGTGGAGCGGGGGGTGGTGGGTGGGAGGGGTGGGGGGTGGGGGGTGGGGGGGGGGGGGTGTTGGTCGGGTGGGGGCGGTGGGTTTTTGGTTGTTGTGGGTCGGGGGGTTGTTCGGGGTGGGGTGGGGTGGTGGGGGTGGGTGGGGGGGGGGGTGTGTTGGGGCGGGGATGGTGGTGTGGGGGGGGTGGGGGGTTGTGGGGGTGTGGTGGGGGGGAGTGGTGGGGGGGGGGGGGGGGTATAGGTAACAGCTAAGCTTTACAATAATAATGGCCACGTATGTGGTGAAGAAGAGATTCTGACCCATGGGAAAGTCATAGTAAAATTAAATGGCTAATAGTTCAGAAGAATGGTACGCTGATGCCCCTAAGCAAACCTGAACGTCCCAACATACGCACAGTATGCTTCAGCCCATGGTTAGTTATTGAGCTTTAAGAATAAAAGTCTAGCAAGAGACAGCAATAGGAGAGTGTTGACCGTGGCGCCCATCCAAATCAAGTGGATTCGGGATCGGACCGACTCCAGGTGTGCAGGTTTGATTTGCATAAACAATTGACATCAAACGATGCGAACGACCACGGCGATCATATCGCACAGGGATATCTAGGGCGGCTTTAGCTTTAGGCATTAATGAATATATGAGTTTCGATTCAAAAGCTTCCATTTCTTCCAATCAAATGACAGGGATTTCGCTCCCTCTCATCTGAGATCAGTCGTCAGAGAGACCATTCGTGATTTCCGAATCATTGCAAAGCCCTGAACATGGTATCATCCCAAAATTGCTGGAGATGTAGAGAAGGGTTGTGGAAAACATTTAAAAAAAAAGATTGCCTCTAGCACATGTAGTTTTTGCATAAATTAAGTTCAAAGTTTCAACGTAAAAAAATCGGAATTCGACTTTCGATTTTTGAACTTAATTTTGCAAACACACTCCATGTGCTAGAGCAAAAACTTCTTTTTTTAAATGTTCCACAACCCTTCTCTACATCTCAGCAATGTTGTTGCTGATACCATGTTTAGGTGCTTTTGCAATAGCTCACCAGTTTTTAAGCTAGCATCCCGAGTGAGGGATGAGCCCCCACAGGAGGGAGATAACTCTGAGGAGCTGTAGTAGTATCGAAATCACTATCCGATCGATTCCGGCATTCCGCGGAATCGAGGTCCGATCATCGGCCAATTAAGTGTCCGATCGCTACATACCACCTTGTCCCAGGATTCTGGCGATTTCCGTGGCCGATCGCTTACTCCACAAATGGCAACTCCCCCTGATGTGTGCAGAATCGGATCAGAACGACCAAACATGTTGGTTCTCTGTCGGATAGATTCTGGGCCCCCGAACGATTTTTGGGACGTGATGGACGGAACAAGGTTGGGCTTCACGCGATTCCGGGACGATCGTTTAGTGAGCACGCCCGCACAGAATTCGATCGTCCAGGAATCCGATGGAAGGACGGAACCAGGTTATGGGGGCCTTTAGGAAGTAAAAAAATGCGACCGTCTCTAGTCGGCAAGCTTAGTACCCGATCTGAATTTTGTTTCCCTCAGTGGCGCTGTGACCTTGCAAAGAGCCGCCGCATTAAACACTTTTCGAATAGGGGCAAAAATTCTTTAACGGTAAACAGCTTCCTAGTTCACACAACTTTGCAAAACAAGAAAATGATGTTTTTTTTTTCCTCCCCGCGCGGGACAGCGGACCGGCGCTCGTAAATTGGGTGTGCCAGAACGCTTTGATTGTGCTCGGCCAAACCCAGAGGATATAAAACCGCGCAAAAGCCTGAAACTGCTTTGTTTTCACTCTGATTGGATTCGATGATGGATGCGCAGAAGAATCCCCGTTTTGAGTATCCGTATCCCTTCCTCTATCTGAGGCTTCGCAAATAAATCAAGTTACGTGAAATGCGTTGTTAGGCGGGCCCGAACACATTTTTGCAATGTTTGGCGGGGGTTAACTCCGATTAGGGCCACTTAGAGAAATATCAGTTTTTGTAACTGTGTGGATTTGGTTTAAAAGAGAAAAAAAAAATCCAGAGACGGTTTTTATAAACAGTGCGAATATTGTTAGCAGAAAGTAGTGGTCAAACAGCCCGGGTAAATGGATCATAATAATGCGTTCTGTCACCCTCCCCCACCTCGCCTGTCCCGGGCTCTGTCTGTTCGGGACCTTGTGGAATTTTTTATCTTATATTTGGAGTAATGATGTAATGGAGGAAGAGAAATGCGTGTGAAGGCGGCGGCAATTGTGGGATTATTTCCCAATAGGACGGTGGGAATGACACTGACTGAAGAAAGAAAAGTTTGTTGAAAGTGATTGATAGTGAAATTAAAGTCTTCGTTTACGTTACGCACTTGTTCTCTATGGAAGGTGTTCTGTCTATTGGCAGGTTACCTTGGGTCCTTTGTGTCCTCTGTGGTGCTCAAAAATAGTGAAGAAATATTTTTTGTGGGTCTTAAGAAAAATATGGGAGAGCACAACATCAAAGATAACCGCCGCATTAGTGCAGTAATAACCTCAGAATGGTGTGTGTGGACTGCCAATAAATAACCCCCAACATTATATCTATGACTGCAGTAATCCACACAAAAAGAGTTACCACATTACCCTAAGAGGTATATGGCCAACATCCCAAATATCATAAGACAAAAAAGGGGGTTGATGGATGGAGGAGGACTAGAGGTCCAGGTCTTCCACCCATCTGGTTTTTCTTTTTTGTCCCCCTACCAAGGTAGGGAGAGGGGACTTTCAGGAGGCCATCTACTTACAACAATACCCATGTGGGGATTTTTAGTATAGTCATATAGGTTTAAGTACCGTAACAGTCAAAAGCATGGTCAGACAGTAATACCCCCCAGAATTGGCACCTAAAATAATAACCCCCAGCATTGGCATGTGACCGCAGTATAATCCCCACATAAGTGTATAGAATGCAGTATAACCATCAGCATTAGTGTCTATGACCCACAGTCATAACCCCAACCATTAGTATCTATGACTGCAGTAATAAACCCCCAAAATTAGTTGTTGTGAATGGCAGTAATAACCCCCAGCATTGGCTATGACCGCAGTAATAACCCCAAATTGTGGTATTGACTGCAGTAATAACCCCCACATTAGTGTCTGTGACTGCCGTAATAACCCGCAGTATTAGGGTCTATGCGGCCGTAATAAACCCCCAGCATTTAGTGTCTATGACCGCAGTAGTAAAACCCCCAGCATTGAGTGTCTATGACTGCAGTACTAACCCTCACACGTTAGTGTGTTCTATGACTGCGGTACAACCCCCAGCATATAGTTGTCTTATGACCGCCCCCAGTAAGTTAATAAACCACCCCAGCATTAGTGTCTATGACCGCAGTTAATACCCCAAAATTAGTTAGTGTCTGTGATGCAGTAATAACCCCACATTAGTGTATATGGGACTGCAGTAATAACCCCAACATTAGTGTTCTATGACCAGCAGTCATAACCCCCAGCATTAATGTTGACCCTGCCAGTTAATAACACCCCCAACATTAGTGTCTATGACCGCAGTTTCAGAGTTAATAAGCCCCCAGCATTAATGTCTGACTTGCCATAATACCCCAAAAATAGTGTCTGTGATGGCAGTAATAACCCCGACAGCATTAGTGTCTATGACAGCGTAATAACCCAAAAATTAGGTCTCTGACCTGCAGTAAGAACCCCTCAAATTAGTGTCTGTGACTGAAGTAAACCCCTAAGTATTAGGGTCTATGACTGCAATAATTAACCCCCAGCATTAGGTCTATGACCGCAGTAATAACCCCCAGCATTAGTGTATATGACTGCAGACTAACCATCAACATTAGTGTCATGACTGCGGTAATAAACCCGCATTAGGTCTATGACCGCCAGTAATAACCCCACCAGCATTAGTGTCTATGACCGCAGTAATAACCCTCAACATTTGGTGTCTGTGGACTTGCAGTAATAACCCCCCACATTAGTGTCAGACGGCAGATAACCCCCAACATAGTGTCTATGACCGCAGTAAAACCCAGCATTAAGTCGACTGCAGTAGAACCCCCAAAATTAGTGTCTAGGACCGCAGTAATAACCCCCAAGCATTTTAATGTCGACTGCAGATAATAACCCCCCACATAGTGTCTGTGACTGCAGTAATAACCCCCAACATTAGTTCTATGAATGCAGTAATAACCCCCCCCACATAGTGTCGTGACGGCAGTAATAACCCCAACATTAGTGTCTATGACCGCAGAATAACCCCCCACATTAGGGTCTATGACTGCAAGAATAACCCCAACATTAGTTATCTATGACTGCAGTAATAACCCCCAACATTAGTGTATATGA
Source organism: Ptychadena robeensis (assembly GCA_036250615.1). Taxonomy (NCBI): domain Eukaryota; kingdom Metazoa; phylum Chordata; class Amphibia; order Anura; family Ptychadenidae; genus Ptychadena; species Ptychadena robeensis. Next base: position 55,973,176 of record CM070042.1, read on the forward strand.
CTGCGGTAATAAACCACCCAGCATTAGTGTCTATTCCGCCTGCAGTAATAACCTCAGCATTAAGTTGTCTATGACTGCGGTAATAACCCCCAGCTTAGTGTCTGTGAATTCAGGATAACACCAAATGATATCTGTGACTGTAGCAAAACCCTTGAGCATTAGTGTCTATGGACTGCAGAATAACCCCCAAAATAGTGTTGTGGACTGCAGTAATAACCCCAAAATTGGTATCTGTGACTGAGCAATAACCTCAGCATAGGTCTATGACTGCAGTAATAACCCCAGAATGGATTATCTGTAACTGTAGCAATACCCCTCAGCATTAGTGTCTGTGACTGCAGTATAAACCCCCAACATATTAGTGTCTATGACCTTTGCAGTAATAACCCCAAACATTAGGTCTATGACCGCAGTAATACCCCCCCACATTAGTGTCTTTATGACTGCAGTAAACCCCCAAAAAACAATTAGTAGCTATGACTGCCAGTAAATAACCCCCACATTAGTGTCTATGGAATGCGGTAATAACCCCCAGCCTTGTGTCTATGACTGCAGTTATTAACCTCCGCATTAGTTGTCTATGACGGTAATAACCCAAGCATAGCTGTCTGTGACTTCAGTAATAACCCAAAAATGAGGCTGTGACTGTAGCAATAACCTCAGCATAGTCTATGCACTGCAGTAACACCCCCCAACATTAGTGTCTAGGAATGCAGTAATAACCCCAAAAATTTGGTATCGGTAATGTAGCAATCCCTCAGCATCTAGTGTCTGTTGAATGAGCAGTAATACCCCCAACATTAGTGTCTATGACTGCAGTAATAACCCCCAAACAGTAGTGTCTATGACTGCGGAAATAAACACCAGCATAGTGTCTTGACTGCAGTAAAACCTCCCGCATTAGTGTCTATGAATGCGGTAATACCCCAGCCATTAGTGTCTGTGACTTCATTAATAACCCCAAAAATTTGAATCTGTTACTGTAGCAATAACCCCTCAGCCTTAGTGTTATGACTGCAGTAATAACCCCAACATTAGTGTCGTGACTGCGTAGTATATACCCCAAAATTGGTATATGTGACTTAGCAATAACCCTCAGCATTAGGTCTATGACTGCAGTAAATACCCAAAATTGGTATATGTAACTGTAGCAATAACCCCTCAGCATTAGTGTCTGTGATGCAGTTTAATAAACCCCCAAACATTAGTGCTTGATGCAGTAATAACCCCAACATTAGTGGTCTATGGACAGCAGTGATAACCCCCAAATAGTTGCAGGTGTGACTGCAGTAATAACCCCCAACATTTAGTGCATGTGACTGCAGTAATAACCCCCCCCAACATTAGTGTATGTGACTGCAGTAATCACCCCCCAACATAGTGTCTATGACCGAAGTAAGAATAACCCCCAAACATTAGTCTATGACGCAGTAATAACCCCCAACATTATTGCTATGGACCGCCGTGATAACCCCAACATTAGTGCCTGGACGGCAGTAAAACCCCCAAAATAAGTGGCTATGACTGCAGGTAATAACCCCCAACATTAGTGTCTATGACGGCAGTAATACCCCCCAACATAAGGTTCTATACGGAATGAAAAAAACACAATGTGCATTGATATCATAGCAGTCCATCACCTATCCGATGATAATATGATTATTTACTATTATAGATTCACGTCCCATCATGACCTCAGCAGCTAGAATCTGATTGGTTATTACAGCAAACAGAAAATACCCACCATGGACTTCTTAGTGCGGTCCCTTTATCCCCCCTTCCTTCTAATATGAATATGTTATGTTCTTCCTGGGCCGGGGCGGAGCGCTATAAATAAAAATTAATTTTAAATTTTATTTCATGTATAATATAAAGTCATGAATGAAGAATGTCTCAGGATGCTTCCCCCCGCGGAAAACAGAGAGGGACGACGCGCCCGAGTATAATTACCAGCACAATATCACCCAGTATATGAAGAACTTAATCAGCCGAGATATATGGAGCTTCCTCGCCCGGTCTAAAATTAAGCGGAGAATGATATGTAATGATAATGTAAAAAACAGAGCGCTCGGATTGATTTAAAAGATATTCGCGGCCCGGCTTTCTGAAATGCCGTTGGGATGGTCCAGGTTTGGCTGCAGGTGGCCCTTTGTGTTTTATTTCCTTGGGCTCATCTGTTTCGCTCTCAGGGGGTGGTCCAGGCAGATGATGACGTCAATCTTCTATAAGCAGCCAGTAAATGTAACGTTGGGTAGATAGTGAGGGGGATCACACTCAAATGGGTGCTCTCCAAAGCATCAAGCCACGCAAACGTATCCTTTTAGGGCTCGGCCCATAATATTTTCACCCTACAGTCTAAAGTATAGGGTAAACCCTCGCAGGTTAATTATAATCACAAAAAAAAAGTCTTGAAAAAATGCCGAGCCAGCCCGGCTTTTGCACGGTCCAACATAAATTGTTCAGCAGCAAACAGGCCTGGGCCTCCAATCCTTGTGAGCCCCCTGTATCAGGCTGCTCCAGTACCACAGGGCCTGGGCCCCACACTGCTGTGTACCACCTGTATCAGCTGCTCCAGTCAAACACCGGCCCTGGGATCCACCATCCCTGTGAGCCCACTGATCAGATGCTCCAGTAACCACAGGCCCTGGGGCCACACTCCTGTGAGCCCCTGTATCAGCTGATCCAGAACCAACAGTCATGGGCCCCCACTCCTTATGAGCTTCCCTGTATCAGGCTGCTCCAGTTAGAAAACCACAGACCTGGGCCCACACTACTTGTGAGCCCCCTGTATCAGTGATCCAGTAACCCACAGGCCCTGGGGCCCCACACTCCTGTGAGCCCCCCTGTATCAGCTGCTCCAGTGACCACAGGAACCATGGGCCCACACCCTTGTGAGACCCCCTGTATCCGCTGATCCATTAACCACAGGCCTGGGCCCAAACAGTGCTTTTGTGCCCCTGACCCAAATAAAAGTCCTTGAAAATGCAGAGCAACATGGCTTCGCACCATCCAACCTTAATTGTCTGAGCAGCAAAAGGCATGTGCCGCACACTCATTGTGTGCCCCCTGTATCAGTGCTCCGTAACCACAGCCGGGCCCCACACTTCTGTGAGCCCCCTGTATCAGCGCTCCAGTAGTAACCCCAGGCCTGGGCCCCCACCACTGCTTGTTATGCACCATGACCAATAAAAATATCCTTGAAAAAATGCAGAGCACTGGCTTCGCACCATTCCCAACTAAATTGTCTGAGCAGCAAAACAGGCCTGGCCTCACACTACTTTGTGCCCCATGTTATCAAGCTGCTCCGAGAACCACAGCCTGGGCCACACACGGCTTGTATGGCCCATGTCTCCAATTTGGTCAAAGCCCACGGTCTCAAACTTTCAGGAGAGCTGTGTATCCAGCTTCTATATGAAAACCCCACCGACACACTGTCTCTGTCCTGTTGTGGAGACACACCTGCCTCCACTCACCTGCAAACAGGGTTTAACCTCTTTGGTGGACATGGGGCAATAGGGAGGCCCACCCAATACCATTCTCCCTCTCCCAGAGTCCGGGAGCCCCCTGTACCCAAAAACCAAAAAACACTCAAGCACCCTAACGGTGCGGGCAATAAGATCCAGGGATCCTTCAGGAACACCCCACCCATAACCTACACTGCACCAATTTAAACATGTGAACAGATGCGGGTTTGGGGGGTGGCTTAGAATCCCTGCTCCTAGTACCCCCGTGCCAACCCGGGACCTGTGGCATATCACACATATGTATATATTTGTTCTATTTTATATACTGCCCTGTGTCACCCTATTATCTGTAAAAATGTGTATATGTTTTTAAATTCTTCCTTGCATTCCTCAGTAGCAGGTGCAGAGATGACTAATGGCTTCTAGCTTCCCACAATTTTTCTGGCCAAACATTGTAAATTTTGATTTCTGCCTGGAGACAGCTACTGCCCTCCTCCAAGCAGAGGGTATAAATATACCTCCCTAGGCCCTCCTTAGCCAGAGTTGGGTTAGCTCCTGAACCACCTACAGCCAGTGCTGTGCAACCTGATTTGGAGCAATCTCCTATCCTTTTCCTGGGTTCTCCTGCCGGCCGTTCCATCTGTGGTGACCAGAAGGGTTTGTCCCATGGACCAGGACTGCCTTCCCTCGAACGTGCCGAGCGGATGGACGCTAAAGTTAGACAGGGATTCCTCCCTACTCCACCTCACCTGCCAGCTATTTCCTATTGCCTAGCCACTGGACTGTACCTGACCCCCTCTCACTGGGACTGTACCTGACCCCCTCTCACTGGGA
>CM070042.1:56046422-56057610 GCA_036250615.1 Ptychadena robeensis
AGGAAGAGCACCATGTGCAGCAGGGCCCGTCTGGAAGTTTGCAATGAACACCTAGATGATCAGGAGAAGGGACCTGGGAGAAGGTGCGTGGTCTGAGGGGAACAAAATAAGAGCTCTTTGGCCATTAATCTCAATCGCTGGTTTGGGGAAGGAAAAATGCTGCCTAGACCCCCCAACACAAAATAACAGTCACACCAAACAGATTCAGAAACATGGGGGGGAAACATTTTGCTTGGGGGTGGTTTTTCTTGCTAGGGCACAGGGAAACTTAATCGACATTAAAGGGAGGAAAAATGGACGGAAGCCAGTATCGTGAATGAATCCTGAGCGACAACCTCCTTCCCTCTGCCAGGAAACTGAAAATGGGTCGTGGAATGGGTTGTTGTTCCAGCACGACAATGACCCAAAAACTTAGCAAAGCAACAAAGGAGTGGCTGAAGAAGAAGAAGAAGCACATAAGGTCATGGAGTGGCCTAGCCAGTCTCCGGGACCTTAATCCAATAGAAAACTATGGAGGGGAGCTAAGCTCAGAGTGAACAGAGGAAACAGCCTGCGAAAACATTAGGATTAGAGAGATCTGGCAAAGAGGAGTGGAGACCAACATTCCTCCTAAAAAAATGTGACGCAAACTTGGTCATCAATTACAAGAACACGTTGAACCTCTGTGCTGCAAACAAGGATGTTTTTCCACCAAGTATTAAGTCTTTTTTTGTTAGAGGGCTTCAAATATTTATTTCATCAATGAAATGCAAATTCAGTTGCTATCTGTATTTAAAGTTGTTTTTCGATTTTCCTTTTGTGTGCTATCTGCCCTGTTACAATAAAACCTAACCATTGAAATGATACTGTTCTGCGACTTTTCATTTCTTTGGTACATGGGACAACACTTACAAAATAAGTGAAGGGGGTCAAATAATATTTCCTCCCTGTATTCACTCAGGGTAGAAGTGAGAAGCCACTGCTAAGAACCAGGGACTCACAAAAGACTAATGCCCGGCAATACACACGCCGATGTGTGCAGGCAGGACACCCCGATGGTCGCTCCGGGAGGCTAAAACGTGATGACGGTCATTCACGTTAGCTCCCATTGCATTATGGGGCCCCACAATCGGCCAGGGCACCCTTGTGTGCGGGCATAAGCAGAGATGGAGACGCCGGTCTTCAGTGATGCCTTATGGCAAATCGGCTCCCATCGGCTCAGATTTTCCGGACATGTCGGATCTCTGGCGGCCGAGAAAGAAGTGGGGCGACAGGGATCTGTAGGCCCATGTGGGGGACATTGCCGATTAAACGGCCGGATTTTAACCTGAACGGACGGCGAGAGCGCGCAGCCCGTCGGCCGTTTTTATCGGTAGTGTATTGGCCAGAATAACCACTCCAAGCTGTCAGCCCTTCCCTTATCACCCTGGAAAATGAAAAAAACAACTCCATATCACTCAGGAGTAGAAGCCCTGCTAAGAGCCCAGATTATAATCACAGAGATTCACACTAACAAGCTGTCCGCAATTCCCCTTCTCACCCTTGAAAACATGCTATTTACATATACACTTAGGAGTAGAAGCACTGACCTAAGAGCTTCAGAAAATAACTCACTCAAAGCTTTTCCAAGCACTTGACCTCCTCCACCCTGAGACACACAAATTACCATATTCACTCTTATAAGGGCTTGCTTTACATAGGCATCCTGAGAGCACCAGATACAACGCCACAGAGACTAAACACGTAATCTGTCGGGGCACTGCCCTCTTGACTCCGGAACATGCTATATACATATCATTTGGCGAAAGGGGCACTGGATTTTACAGATCACTCAGGAGTTAGAGGCATGTTACGAGGCCCAAATACTCACCACTCCGAGCCAAGACTCAACTTCAAGCTGTCGCCATTGCCCCCTCCTCACCCTGGTGGAACATGGTTTCCATACTTGCTTCAGGAGTTAGAGGCAGGAGCTGAGAGCCAGATTATACACTCACGTAGGTATCACACCCAAGCTGTTAGGCACTGCCCATTCTCACCCGCAAACATGCTATTAGCAGATTTACTCAATGTACGAGCACTGCGGAGAGCCCCCCGAACACTAACTCACCAGAGGACTCTCCAAAGCTGTCAGCACTGCCTCTGATCCTGGAACATGAATTAATATTCACTCAGGAGAAGGGGGCACTTTGCTCAGAAGCCCAGACGGACAAATCAACCAAAGACTCACCTTCCCAAAACAATAAGCATGATGCCTCTTAACCCTGGAACTATTACTTCATATTTGCCAGGGAGTTAGAGCAGTGCTAGAGCACAGAGACTAAATCAAAAGATTACTTTACACTCCAAGCTGTCAGCAATGCCACTGATACTCACCCTGCAAAACATGCTAGATGGAAACATTTTCATAATCCTTGGGATGGAGGCGGCAGTAGTAAGTAGTAGTAGTAGTAAACAGTTTTTATCCTTAGTTTGCAAACTCTGTTATGTGAGTTCTCCAGCTGACAGCAGTGCCCCCTTCTCCAAGTGTCAGTGTGAAGAAAGACTTACACTGTCCTTCCTCCTAAACTAACTTACGTCAATAGCTGTTTCAGGGGGAGTGCTGGAGTGTAAAGTCTCTGTGAGTAGTCTCTGGACTTAACAAAAAAAAACTGATCGAACCCGGGGATGCCAAGTTGTTATTTCTGTTCAATCCGCATTACCTTGATGGGGACAACGTTCCATATCCAAGTATCGGCCAGGGATCGATCCCAAAGTCCGCCGTGCACATTGATCCTGAAAAGGATCGGTGAACGAAGGTGTACTCTTACGTGTTAAGTTAAAAGAAGAAGTAGGGGGGGAAGTGGAAGGATGAAAGTTATAGAAAGTAGGTTTTAGAAGAAATTGTTTTCCACTGTGCGTTCGGCAGCTCATATGGACCCGTTTTTAATTGGATTGCCCCCCTTGCAATTGTCCACGCGATCGGGCGCGAATTTTGCGCCATTTTTTTCTGATGGTCCAACGCGTGAATCTAGAAAAAATGAATGGACGCGGGTCAATTTTATATCGCAATCCTCTGTTGAAATTTTGACCGCGGGTCCATAATGTCAATGGACCGATCGACCTAGGGCAAGCGGTTAAAAATCGCCGGTAGGGCAGCATCAAAAAAACGCAACGTAAAATCGCGGCCCCCCACCAATCCCATGCGCCAATCGCGCATACATGGAACGGCCCTATGATTTATATGCCACTTAGTCCAACTTACATGACCCAAGTAACAGGGCCGATTTCTCCATCGATGCGGAGTATGCAGGCGCATGGGCCCTGCATTGACAGAGTCACGGAGGATCATGTCAAATATGCGCGAATGTGACTCGAACCCCAGACCCACTCCTCAGGTCGACAACTTTTTTCCAATAAAATGACAAACAATGTTGTTGGAAAAACAAAAAAGTGCGTTACTGCTCGGATCACCAGAGAAAACAAACGACAAAAAGAAAACGTAAATGCAGCGCCGCCATCCATATATAGAATATTACAATGTTTGAAGCCCCCCCATACACCTGACAATCTTTTCATAAAAAATTTTGTACAACCCAACTTTTGGATTCTACCAAAACCATTGTAATTATAAGGGCCTTTATACTCCTTCCAACACCTGGTATTCTATCAGGGAGGACCCAGAAATTACATGCAGGGATATATACCTTCAATTACTATGTAGTCTATTTCAGGGAGGGACCAGCACTACATAGCAGAGTGATATATACCTTCCAATCACGAGTATCTATCAGGGGAGGACCCGGACACTACATTAGCAGTGACTATATACCCCCAATCACTAGTATTCTATCAGGGAGGGACCCGGCATAAACATAGCAGTGATATATAACGTCCAAATCACTATTTATTCGATAAGGAGGACCCGGCACTAATAGCAGTGATATATACCTCCCCAATCCCTTGTATTCTATCGGGAGGACCCGGCACTAAATTAGCAGTGAATATAACTTCCCAATCACTAGTATTCTATCAGGGAGAGGACGCGGCATAGGCACTAACATAGCACTGATATATACCTTACCAATCATATTGTATTCTATCAGGGAAAAGACCCGGCGGCACTAACATAGCAGTATATAACTTCCAATCACTAGTGGATTTATCAAGGAGGACGCGGCACTAATCGCCCAGTGATATTATACATTTCCAAATCACTATGTATTCGATCAGGGAGGACAGGCACTAATAGCAGTGATCTATACCTTCCAATCACTAGGCGACTCTATCAGGAAGGACCCGACACTACATAGCAGTGCTATATACCCCCAATAATATGTTATTCTACAGGGCGACCCAGAACTACATAGCAGTGATTATATTACCTTTCCATCAATATGTATTCTATCAGGAGGACCCAGCACTACATAGCAGTGGATATATACCTTCCAATCACTAGTATTCTACTCAGGGAGGGGGACCCGGGTACTAAATAGCAGTGATATTATACCTTACAATCACTATGATATTCTATCAGGGGAGACCCAGCATACATAGCAGTTGTATATACCATACAATCACTATGTATTCTATCAGGGAGGACCCGGCACTACACAGTGTTGGTTAGGATTATAATGAAGATTGCTAGGATTCGATCTTAAGGTGGATGGGGGGTTTAGACGTGCTTAATATTTGAAGCTTCCGTCCCCGTTCGGAGTTCCACTTTAAAAAACCACACGTATTCCAACAAAACACATGGGGCCGCCCAGACTGTCCGGGTCCGGCCACGAGTGGCAGTGTTTAGTTCGCGCATCGGCCTGTCCTCATATACACCCGACCGGGTTATTCCGCCTGCGCGCCTCGCAGGGTTTTTTTAAAACAATCATAGTTTTTATATTTCTCAGCGGCGTTAATGGCGCCGCGATATTTTTCTTTCCGTTTCTAGGATAAAATAACACGTCGGTGCTAAATATTGATTAGAGGAGATTTATGGGTTTCCGTGGTAAAGGAAGAATAACGGTTTTCAGAGTCGTTCATAGTATCATAGATCGCGGGGTGACAGAATCGGGGGGGCCGTGGGGAATGGAGCGGCATCCGGGACAGGAGATGGCGTATGGCAAATGAGGCAGGGCTGCCCGGCGGCTTCAATTCATAAAAACATGCGGGGTGGGGAGGTGGGGGGGGACGGGGGGGGGTCAAAGGACCATCTTAAAGGGTATAAGTGCCCTTGATACCAGTCCTGGCCAAAAAGATTTGGAATGACACAAACATTTGTTATTCGGAAAGTTGCTGCTGAATTTTTTATAATAGCGATTGCATATATACTACAGAATGTTATGCAGAGTGTGCAGATGATTGCATAATCCTTCTTTGCCATGAGAAATAAAAAAAACCCCAAAAAAAAACCTTTCCGTCATTAAAGAACCTGCTGGATATTTCCGTAATCGTCTTGTGAGGTGAGAATGTGACGAGCAACAAGGCTGGAGAATCGTACGTTCAGGCTGATTGGGTTAGAATGGAAGAATTGACATGTTTAAAAGGGGGTGAGATTGAAATCATTGTTCTTCCATTGTTAAACCATGGTGACTGCTAGAAAACGCGTGCAGTGCATAAAAACTGCTTCACAGGCGAGGGAGATTGTGGCTACTAAGATTGCCACACCTCAATCAAAACAATTTATAGGATCATCCGGGCGTCCCAGAAGAAAAGTCCAGCAAGCGCCAGGATGTCTCCTTAAAGAGGGGGCAGCGCACTGGGCAGGGGGGGGAGAGACGACGAGACAAAAGGGACAGAGGAACGGAGAAGGAGTGGAGGGAGGGGGAGAGCAAAAAGTGAAAGAGGAGGAGGGAGAGGCGTTGATGGGAGAAGAGGAAACCAGTGAAGAGGATGTGAGAGGAGGGATGGGGAGTGCAAAAAAGTGAAAGAGGAGAGGGAGATGAGGGAGGGAGAGACGCCACCAGTGCAGAGGATTGACCTGCGGGATGGGCGCCACCCAGTGCAGAGGTTGCTCAGGCAGCAGAGGTTTGGACGCAATCAAGCACGGCACAGTGGAAGGGAAGACTTTTGGAAGTGGCGGGTTGTCGGAAAGGGCGGCCAAAAAGAAGAAGCACTCTCTCTAAAAACCATCCGGGAAGGACCCAGATTGATCTTCTGCAGAAAGGTCTGGTGAATTGGACGGTTGAGGACCGGGGGCAAAGGGCAGGCAAAGTAATAGTCTCCGGATGAAGACCACCTTTCCCAATTGTTTGGGGCGTCTGGAGACGGGCCTTGTCCGGAGAGAAAAAGCGTGAGGCGCTGCCATCAGCCTTTGTGTCATGCAAACAAGTATAACGCATCCTGAGACCATTCAGTGTGGGGGGGCTTCTATCCAAGGGAGGGGGGGCCTCACTCACACTTCCCCCAAAACAACCGAAACCCATTGAATATAAAATGGAAACCAAAAACCCGACCACCAGCAACCTTTTCCAACAATCAGGAACAGTTTGGTGAAGAAACAAATGCGTTTGCCAGCACGATGGAGCACCGTTGCAATAAGGCAGACAGAAGTGAGAAAAGTGGCTCGAAGGGACAGGGACCGGGGGAACATTCTGGAAACTTCTCAGCTCTTAATCCCACATGAGAAACTTGTGGTCATTCTCAAGCGGCGGAGGGACAAACACAAAACCCACACTTCATTCTGACAAAGCTCAGAGAAGTATGTGCTGAGGAGTGAGAGATATGGTTGTGTATTCAGTCAGGATTTGGCCCAGAGGATGAGTGCAGAGCCTTGGCCCAGTAGCAGAGGGATGAGTGAGAGACACATGACCAGTAGCAAGAGGATGAGCAAAAGAGATGCCCAGTCGCAGAGGATAGAGAGAGCAGCCCAGGTCGCAGCGGTCCTGAGAAAGAAGGCCCAGACACTGCAAATACGGACTCTGACGTTCAATTATGTCATGTCAAGGAAAAGTATGAAAGCGCTATTATGTTATGTCAGTCCATCAACAGAGGGACACCCGCAACAAAGATTCTAAGAGCAGCGCAGCAGCCCACCTGTGACAACTAAATATTTTGGTAATTCTTCAAAACTTTTGGCCAGGACTGTACAGTCGTAATCTAATATGTCACCTTGACATAATCACTTCATCGCAATAGCAATCTGCAACGGAAAAAGCATGACGGTTGTAGGTAGGCGGGCAAAAATGGTTTAGTTTTCTTTTGCGCGGGCGGTGGGGCTCGCCAAAGAGCTCCTCTTGGGCATACTCATTGACAAATTTTTTAGAAAATAGAAAGGCAGGTAGGTATTTAAATCGGACCAATCAGCATTTCTCGTAATTGGGAAAGGCGGTTTGACAGGAGTATACAAAAAGACACCTTGAGGAGGTAAAAACAGAAATGTCCATCATTGACCTTTCTCTCTTTCTCTGTAAAGAGGAGGGAAAAACCCGACATCTCAGAGTAATACACTGATCACGTGGTATTGACGAACTACACAGAGAGATGTTTCACTTAACCTCCCTAGGGTTGAGATGAACACAGTTAGTCCTGAGTTTGGGGTTTAGTCTCGAAGGATCGGTTAAAACCCAATGTACGCCCAGAAACGCTGGGGCGATTATCTATAGGGCCGCAGCACAGTTCTGTCGCAGTGAAGCTGAATGGGTGGGGGGTGGGAGCTATGGTATGGCATAGACCTCCTTATAATGAGAGGGGGCATCGTGTTCCAGCCCAAGGGGGGGGGGGGGGGGTTGGGGAAGGAGGGGGCAGTAGTTTCTGTACCCCACCCCGTTATTAATGGACTAGTAGGGGCTGGCTGCTAGGGCGTTTTAAAAAATCATTAGGTAGCGCCTCTAGTGGTGGATTTTGTTATTGCACTGAATTAAACAATTGGAAGCCGTTTTTAGGCCGGTCAGGGCTAAAAGTTGTTTTACCCAGAGGGGGGGGGGGGGGGGTGGTTAAGTTGTTAGCGGGGATGTTTGCTATCGGCCATGTGGAATATGAATGCAAGGTGAAGCATGGGCACCATCCCGCATAACCCCGCATCGGTCTGGCAGTATGGAATACAGACCGATTTTACAGACACTCAAGAGTCATTATTGGGTGGTCGGTGGCAGCAGATTGTCCCTTTAGTAGCCTTCACACGTGGGCCAGCATCACCTGCAGCCGCGCGGGTCTCTAGATTTGTGACCCGCCATTGTGCATCCCATTACAGTAGGCGAAAAAAAAAACAAACGGAAATGCAATGCGGACCTGTTAGCACAGCAACTGAGAAAAACTTAGTGGAAATGGATCCGAGTATTCATTCATATTCACCAGGCATCAGGCTTCGTGTAAAGAGAAACTAAATTATTGCAACGCTGTGTCAATCCCCAGTCTCGGGGGGGTCGTAGTCGACGATCTTTTTTTATTGATAACATCTGTGTGGTTCTCTGAGATTTCTTCTTCCTCCGTTGGGGGCCTCCTACCTTTCTTTTCTCCCTACGCTGATACTCCTTCCTCTTCTTCCTCCGCTGCTCCTCCCTTCCTCTTCTTCCTCCACTGATCCTCTTCATCTCCTTCCTCAGCTGCTCCTCTATCTCTTCTTCCTCCGCTGCTCCCCTTCCTCTTCTTCCTCCGCTGCTTCTCCTTCCTCTTTGTCCTCCGCTGTCCTACTACCTATCCTTTCCTCCGCTGCTCCTCTACTATTCTCCTCACGATTCCTAATACCTCTCATTCCTCCGCTACTGCTTCCTCCTACCTCTCCTTCCTCCGTGCTCCTCCTACCTATTATTACCTCCCGCTGATACACTACTCTTCTTCTACGCTGCTCCTCCTAACATCTTCTTCCTCCGATGCCCTCCTACCTGTCATTCCTCTGTGCTCCTCCTCCTCTTCGTCCTCCGCTCCTCCTACCTTCTTCTCCTCCGCTCCTCCTACCTCTTCTTCTCCGCTCCTCTACCTTCTTCACTCCTCTGCTCTTCTCCTCTCCTTCCTCCGCTGCTTCCTCCTTAACTCTAATCCTCCGCTGCTCCTCCTCCTATCTCCTCCGATGCTCCTCCTACCTCTCCTTCCTCCGCTGCTCCTCCTACCTCTCCTTCCTCCGCTGCTCCTTCTTCTTCCTCCGCTGCTCCTTCTTCTTCTTCCTCTGCTGCTTTTCCAATGTCTTCTTCCTATGTCTGTTAAAAGCATCGCTTCTGTTCTCTCAAATTATTTCCGAAAACTCTTATTTATTTATTTTTGGTTATAAAGCTAAAAATGAAGATTTTATGAGTCAGATTTATAAGGAGCGGCATCTTCCCGGATCGGTTTAACAGCAAAGGGGGCGTGTTGGCAGATTTTAATCAGAACATCTACCTGGATATTGCAGAGGACCTGGAAGTCCATCTGGGACGCTCCAGAGCAGAGGTTTGACCCTTCACTGTCCACTGCGTCCAGTCATTTCACACGAGTAGGCACTGGTGGAGCTGCCTTGGAAAAAGTGGTTCCACAGATGAATGAGCTTCTGTAGAGAACCTCTGATCTGTCATGATTGTGGATATGTGCTCCGCAATTCTAAAAAGGACCTTAAGTTCCCTCAAGCGGGGGCAGTAGCCATCTTGAGTTTTTAAAAGAGTGCCAGTTTTCCAGGAGTTCATCAACTGCAGTAATGTATACGGCCACTAGATGGCGCTATATAATGGTTTTCAATAGCGACGCATCTCCTAAGGTTTGTAGTGATGACGTCATTGTCTGTCTGCCTGTCTCTGCGTCAAACTGTCAGAATGTCGTGATGCTTTCTGAGCTGAGGGGAGGAGCTATGAGAGACGACAGGGATTGGTTCATTTGGACAGATCATTTGACAGCGAGGGACATTCAGGATCATCCCATGAGTCAGCAGAGCTGTAGACAAGAAGGAAGGTTATCATTTTGTGAATGTTTAAGGCTTCCTGCAGCAGACTGATGACATCATCTCAGCCTAGGCACAGAGGGAGAGGCGACAAAGGTAATGCTTTCAACTGCCTGCAGCAGACGAGGGACATTAACTCAGCTAAGGCACACAACTGCCTGCAACAGACTGATTACATCACCTCCACCTAGGCACAGTAACAGGGGGAGGGGAGACTAAGCAAATTCTTACAGCTGCGTGTAGCTGACTGCTGACATCTCAGCTTAAGAACACGGATGACATCATCTGAGCCTAGGCACACTCAGAGGGGGAGAATAAGGAAATGCCTACAGCCGGCTGCAGCAGACTGATGACATTATCTGAGCCTAGGCATGATCACAAAGGGAGGGGAGACTAAGCAAATGCTTACAGCTGCTTGCAGTAGAATGATGACATCGCAGCCTAGGCACACTCAGAGGGGGAGAATAAGGAAATGCCTACGCCTGGCTGCAGCAGACTGATTACATCATCTCCTTAGTCTCCCCTCACTTTGTGATCCAAGGCAGGATCACAAAGTGAGGGGAGACTAAGGAGATGCTTACAGCTGCATGCAGCAGACTAATGACCTCACACTGTCACTTAAACAACAAAAACCAACGATACCATCCGGCTCAGATCAACAAATCACATATATTGACGATGGATGGGTTGCCTCGGTTGCCTCTGCCTTGGCCCGGCCCCGTTATCCGCCAACCCGCGGGATACCAAACCGGCCTGTAACTTTCCTGCAGAGAGAGAGAGCGCCGCACTTCATCTTCTCTCAATAAACGGCTGCCAATACTCACTGCATCTATCGACGGCGCAGTTTTCCTTCCAAAACCATTAAAAATAATGGACGGCGGGAGAGGATTCTGCACGGATAAAGATGTCGCGCAGGAACAGGGCGCTCAGCACTTCGTCCTCGCGGCGATGTAAGTCGGGGTCACTACCGTCCCGGCAAAGGCAACTAGAGATGGTCGAATTGTTCAACTTGCTAATTTTGTGAGCTGATTGCAAAGCCCCTGAACATGGTATCATCACCAAAATTGCTGGAGATGTAGAGAAGGGTTGTGGGAACATTTGAAAAAAAAAGGTTTTGCTCTATCACATGTAGTTTTTGCATAAATTAGTCGAAATTCAGATTTTTGAAATTTTTACTTGACTTTAAACTTAATTTATGCAAAAACTGTTTGGGTTAGAGACATACTTACTTTTTTGTCCTATGCCTCCAACCCTTCTCTACATCTCCAGGAAGTTTGGTGATGATACCATGTTCAGGAGCTTTGCAATTAAGTCGAAACCGTCAAAACGGTCGGGTTTTCTACTAGATATATTCTACAATCTCTAGTTGGTGGTAGTGGGGTGGGGATGGAGGTG
>CM070042.1:56259781-56271456 GCA_036250615.1 Ptychadena robeensis
CCTTGTGTTACTCTGCTTGACTTCCTGGTACCCGACCCTGCTTTGTTCTCGACGACTCTCCGGCTTCCTGACCCTCACTTGTGTTTGACCATCCCTCTCGATTGCCGCCTGCCTCGACCCACGCCTGTACCACGACTACGTTTTGATTGCCGCCTGCCTCGACCCACGCTTGTACCACGACTCCGTTTTGCTTGCCGCCTGCCTAGACCTCTGCATTGGACTTTGACCTTCCCCCTGAAAAGGGGTTCAGCCTCCAACGGACACTTGCCTGCACCTTCCTGGAGGGGTTTGCCAGGGAAGCAGGACCTAGCCACCCGAGTGCGGGAAAAGACCACAGGGTCCCCTCAAGGGATTCCTGCCTATCTCCCGCTAGGGGGGCTCTGGGAGAAGACCCTTGGGTGGCTTAGATTCCCTGCTCCTGGTACCCCCGTGCTAACCCAGGATCTGCAGCATAACAGCCTTACGTTACATACAGGTAACGTATTCTTACTTTTTACTTTATACCTTTACAAATACGTACTAAATGTGATGGATACAATAGTAAAGAATTAAAAATTTCAAAGTATAAATACACTACTTGATTATACATGTACTCACTCTGTACAATTTGGGACAAATTCAGTATAAATGGTAATATGCCTCTTCTTCATATCCACAGAGTATTATCGGTGTGTTGTATAATTTTCTCCTGAGGAAGCGGCATGTGCCGCGAAACGCGTCGAGAATTCTACATCTACAAACTGTACGACTTGTGTTATGTTACTTGTGTTATGTTACTTGTTATGTTACTTGTGTTATGTTACGACTTGTTAACTCTATGTAAATAAATGTTATTATACTAAAATTTATGTACGATATTGCCGTTAAAGTCCTCATTCATATAAGGACCCCAAAAATTTGGGAGTCAAGGTGCCCAGAGGTTGGATTTATTCCTTACCTCAATCTATAGAAAAAATGTCACTATTTACATACACAATCACCCACACCCAAGACAGGGATGGGGACCAAACATATTATCATTTATATATATAGCGCCAACATATTACACAGCGCTGTACAAAAAATTGTAGATACAACACAATATAATACACACAGGTACAAGTTATGACACAGGAGGAGTAGAGGACCCTGCCCGATCAGGCTTACACTCTAATAGATGGGGGAACTTAGGGTCTAACCAGCTGCTGGAAGGTGCTGAGAAGTGCTGAGGCTCTAACCCAGTCCAGATGAGTGCAGTCATTGTAAGGCTATGCTCCCTTGCTTCCAATTAATTGAATAGGCTTGTCCCCACTTCACCTAAAAGCCACGGCTGGGCACAGACGTGATGGGACCCGCAATTAGAATCGCAGCTCCCCGTGTTTAGATCGCATGCCGCGGACGGACGCGATTTTCCCCAAATCGTGTCCATTCATTCTCTATGGGCATGATCGAGGGCCGATTTTTAGAGGAAGAAAGGGAGGAAGATGGAAGGGAACAAGGTAGGGAGAAATGAAGGGAAGGAGGAAGGAAGAGAGGGTGCAAGGGAGGAAACAAGAGTGAGAATTAAGGGAAGGAGGAAGAAGAGAAAGGGTGCCAAGGGAGGAAACAACAATGGAGTTATGAATGAAGGGAAGTAGTAAGGAAGATAGAATGTTGTCAAGGGAGGAACCAAGTAAGGGAGTGGGAATGAAGGGTATGAGGAGGAAGGAAGAGAGGGTGGCAAAGTATAAACAAGTAAGGATGAGGAATGAATGGACGGAGAAGGAAGGAATAGAGAGGTGGCAAGGTGAGAACACAAGCAAGGGAGTGAGGACTGAATGTAGGAGGAAGGAAGGAAGACGCTGGTGCAAGGGAGGGAAACAAGTAAGTGAGTGAGGAATGAAGGAAGTTGAGTAAGGAAGAATAGCCGGGTTGCAATTGATTGAAACAATCGCATGGGAGTATGGAATGATTGTCATGAGGAGGAAGGAAGATAGGCTGCAAGGGAGGAACAAGCAAGGGAGTGAGGAATGAAGTGAAGAGGAGGAAGGAAGAGAGGGTGCAAGGAGGAAACAAGCAAGGAGTGATGAATAAGGGAAGAGGAGGAAGAAGAAGGGTGCAATGGGATGAAACAATTAAGGTAGTTAGAATGAAGGGAAGGAGGGAAGGAAGGAATAGAGGGTGCAAGGGAGGAAACAAGTAAGGGGAGTGATGAATGAAGGGAATGAGTAATGAAGGACTAGAGTTGCAAGGGATTAAACAAGTACGGGATGAGGAAAAATGAAGGTATGATGACGGCATAAGATAGGTGGGGGTTCAAGTGAGGACCTAGTAACTGAGTGAGTAATAAGGAAAGGCTGAAGGAGGAAGAGAGGGTGCAAGGAGGAAACAGTAAGGGAGTGAGGAATGAAGGGAAGGAGGAAGAAGGAAGATAGGGTTGCAAGGGGGAGGAAACAACGCAAGGGATGAGGATGAAGGGACGAGGAAGGAAGGAAGAGAGGGTGCAAGGGATGAAACAAGTACGGTAGTGAGGAATGAAGGTATGAGGAAGGAAGGAAGAGAGGTGCAGGGAGGAACCAAGGAAGGAGTGAGTAATGAAGGGTAGGAGGGAAGGAAGGAAGAGAGTGTGTGCAAGGAGGAACAAGTAAGGAGAGTAATGGAATTAAGGGAAGGATGAAGGAATGAAGAGAGGGTGCCAGTGAGGTAAACACTTAAGTGAGTGAGGAATTAAGGAAGGCGGAAGAAAGAGAGAGGGTGCAAGGGATTAAAATAATTGAAGTAAGGAATGAAGTGAAGAGAAGGAAAGAAGAGCGGGTGCAATGTAGTACACCCATTAAGGAGTTGATGAATTAAGGTAAGGAGGAAGTAACTAAGAGGAGTGTGTTCAAGGTAGGTAAACACAGTAAGGGATTTGAAATAAATGGAAGGAGTAAGGAAAGAAATTTTAACAAATATATTTTTGCAAGTTATTAAACTTTTATTCCTTCGTCATTAAGTGGACGTGAGTAACGAAGGAGTTTTTCAAGTTAACAGAAGAATGAAAAGAATTTCAGTTTAAGGGAAAAGGATGGTATACAGATAAGTGAAAGGTATAAAGTAGAGGGAGAAAAAAGTGGGTAGGAAGATGCCATATGTAGCAAGGTAGGGATAAATTACGTGTAACTTCTTGTAGGACTTCCCGGACTGGACGCAGGCCGGCCTTCACTGACCTTGACGTCACTTCCTGACTTCCTTCCGGAAGGCACGGTCTCCTCACCAGCTGCTTGGAAGGTTCTGATCAGTGCTGAGGCTCTAACCAGTCAGATGAAAAAGTTGCAGTCATTGTAATGCTATCTCCTTGCTTCAATTAATGAACGGCTTGTCCCCACTTCACCTAAAACCAACGGCTGGGACAGACGTGATGGACCGCTTAGAATCGCAGCTTCCCCGTGTTTAAGAATCGCATGCGCGGACGTACGCTATTTTCCCCAAATCGTGTCCATTCTTCTCTATGGGCATGATGAGGGCGATTTTAAGGAAGAAAAAGGGAGGAAGATGGGAAGGACAAGGTAGGGAGAAATGAAGGAAGGAGGAAGGAAGAGAGGGTGGCCAAGGGAGGAAACAAGTAAGGGAGGGATGAATGAATGTAAGGAGGAAGGAAGTGAAGAGAGGGTGCAAGGGAGGAACAGTAAGGAGTTGAGGAATGAAGGGAAGGAGGAAGCAGAAGAGAGGGTGCAAGGAGACACATAAGGCGTGAGGAATAGGTAATGAGGAAGGAAGGAAAGAGGGTGCAAGGGAGGAAACAAGTAAGGGAGTGAGGAATGAGGCAGGAGGAGGAGAGAGAGGGTGGCAAGGGAGAAAACAAGCAGGAGTGTGGAATTAAGGGTAAGGAGTAAGGAAGGAGAGAGGGTGCAAGGGAGGAAACAAGTAGGAGTAGGTGAATGAAGGGTAAGAGTAAGGAAGGAAAGAGAGGTGCAAGGGAGGAAACAAGCAAGGGAGCTGAGGAATTAATGAAGCGAAGGAAGGAAGAGAGGCTTCAAGGAGGAAACAAGCAAGGGCGTGGTGAATGAAGGGAAGGAGGAGGAAGGAAGAGAAGGGTGCAAGGGAGGAAACAGCACGGATGAGGAATTAAGGGAAAGTAGGAAGGAAGGAGAGAGGGTGTCAAAGGGAGGAAACAAGTAGGGTGAGGAATGGAAGGGAATGAGGAAGGAAGGAAGAGAGGGTGCAAGGGAGGAAAACAAGTAAGGGAGTTGGTGAATGAAGGAAGAGGAAGGAAGGAGAAGAGGGTCAAGGGAGAAACAACAAGTGAGTGATGAATGAAGGAAGGAGGACGGAAGGAAAAAAAAAAAAGCGGGTGCAAGGAGGAAAACAATAAGCGGGAGTGGATGCATGACGGAAGGAGGAAGTAAGGAAGAGAGTGTGCAATTGGAGAACAGTAAGGGAGTGGGAATTAAGAAGAGGAAGGAAGAAGATAGGGTGCCATGGGAGTAACTAAGTAATGGGAGTGGAGGAATTGAAGGAAGATGAAGGACGGAAGCGAGTGTGCAAGGGAAGGAGTAGGGATGAGGTATGAAGTGTGAAAGGAGGAATGAAGGAAGAGGGTTGCAGGGGTAACAAGCAAGGGAGTGAGGAATGAATGGAAGGAGGAAGGAATGAAGAGAGGGTCAAGGTGAGGAAACAAGTAAGTAGTGATGAATGAATTAATGAGGAAGGAAGGAATAGATTGTGCAAGGAGAAAATTAAGGAGTGAGGAATGAAGGGAAGGAGGAATGAAGAGAGAGGGTGCAATGGAGGAAACAGTAGGAATTAGGAATGAAGGGATGAGGAGGAAAGAATAGAGGGTGCAAGGTAGGAAACAGTTAATGTGAGTTATATGAAGGAAAGGAGGAACGAAATGAGGGTGAAGTAACAGAATAATGAATAAGGCAGTTAAGGGTAAAGGAGGGGAGAATCAAGAATGAAAGGATTAAGAAGGGAGGGTCGAAATTTTATTAGATTGATGTATAAGTTTTTTATAATTTGACCTATGTGTGTCTACGTATGTTAGTGTTTTATTAATAAGTATAGGAGGACGAGTAGGAAGGAATGAAGGAAGTAATGAGTTTCTACGCTAGCTGTGTAATTTGCTGATAAGTTGAGGCTCTAACCCAGTCCAATTAGGTGCAGTCATGTTAAGGCTTTATGCTCCTTGCTTCATTAATTGAATAGGTTGTCCCACTTCACCTAAAAGCCACGTGGGCACAGGCGTGATGGACCGCAATTAGAATCGCAGCTCCCCGTGTTTTAGATCGCATGCCGGGACAGACGCGATTTCCCAATCGTGTCCATTCATTCTCTATGGGCATTCGGAGGATTTTAGAGGAGAAATGGAGAAGAGGAAGGGACAAGGTTAGGGAGAAATGAGGGAAGGAGGAAGGAAGCAAGGGTGCAAGGGTAGGACAAGTAAGTATTGAGGAATGAAGGAAGGAGAAGGAAGGAGAGAGGGTGCAAGGGGGAAACAGTTAAGGGTTTGAGGATTGAGGAAGGAGGAGGAAAGAAGAAGGGTGCGGGGAAACAAGTAGGGGGTGGTATAGGTAAGTTAGGAGGAGAAGTGTATGAGAGGGTGCAGGGAGGAAAACACTAGGGAGTGATGAATAGGGAATGCGGAAGGAGGAAGAGAGGGTGCAGGAGACAAGTAGGGAGTGAGGAATGAAGGGAAGGAGTAATGACGGAAGAAGGGTGCAGGGAGGAAACAAGTAGGGAGTGCGAATGAAGGGATGAGAAGAAGATATAGGGGTGCAAGGAGGAAACAGTAAGGGAGTGAGGAAATGAAGGTAAGGAGGAATGAATGAATAAGATGGGTGCAGGGAGGCAACCATTAAATGATTTAGGAATGAAGGGAATGAGGAAGGAAGTAAGCAGAGGGGTGGCAAGTGAGGAACAAGTAAGGGATTTGCAGGAATGAAGGGAAGGATTGAAGGAAGAGAGGTGCCAGGAGGAAACAAGTAAGTGGAGTGGGATGAAGGGATGAGGAAGGAAAAGAAGAGAGGGTGTCAAGGGAGGACACAAGTACGGGAGGAGGGAATGAAGGGAGGAGGAAGGACGGAAGAGAGGTTTCATGGAGGAAACAAGCACCGTGAGTGAGGACGAAAGGAATGTAGTTAAGGAAGGAAGATAGGGTTCAAGGGAAGGAACAAGTATGGAGTGTAGGAATTGAAGGGAATGAGGAAGGAAAGAAGATATTGTGTCCATTTGGAACAAGTAATGTGAGTAAGGAATGAGGGAGTGACGAATGAAGGAAGAGAGGATGCAAGGGAGTAAACAAGGAAGGGAGTTAGGTAATGATGGGAAGGAGAATGATAAGATAGGTTTCCGAGGGAGGAGACAAGTAGGGAGTAGAGGAATAAAGGAAGAGGAAGAAGGAAGAGAGGGTCGCAAGGGAGGAACACGTCGGGAGGAGGATGAAGGGAAGAGGAAGGAAGGAAGAGAGGTTCAAGAGGAAACCCGTACGGGAGTGAGGAAGAAGGGCATGAGGAAGGAAGGAATAAAGGGTGCCAGGTAGGAACAAGCAAGGGATTATGAATGAAGGGAAGAGGCAGGGATGAAGAGAGGTGGCAAAGTTGATGAAGGAAGTAAAGGTATTGAGGAATGAAGTAGGAGAAGGAAGTAAGAGAGGGTGCAAGGGAGGAAACAGTAAGGGAGTGCGGAATTAATGGTAATTATTGAAGGAAGGAAGAGAGGGGCAAGTGAGGAACCATTAAGGGCGTGAGGATGGAGGGAAGGAGGAAGGCAGGAAGAGAGGGTTCAAGGAGGAAACAGTACGGGAGTGAGAATTGAATGAAGAGGAAGAAGGAGATGAGGGTGCAAGGGAGAAACAAGTAAAGGAAGTAAGGAATGAAGGAAATAGGAAGGAAAGGAAGAGAGGGTGCAAATGAGGAAACAATTAAGGGAGTATGATGAAGTGGAATGAAGAAGTAAGAAGGATAGAGTTTGCACTGAGGAAACATGTAAGGGAAGTGAGGAATGAATGGAAGTAGGAACGAAAGGAGGTGTGAAGGAAGGCATGGAGTTTAACAGAAGAAGTAAGAAAGCAGTTAAGGGGAAAAAGGAGGAGACAAGAATTGAAGTGTTAGGAAGGAGGAGAAAAAGGGGAGTGAAGATACATGAGGGAGCAAGTATTGATAAATAAGAAGTTAGGGAGGAGGAAATGAAGGAAGGAAGGAAGGCAAGGAAGTGACGGGAAGTAAGGAAGGAAGGACAGGTAAAGGACGGAGCAAAGGACGGACGGAAGGAAGGGGAATGAAGTAAGGAAGTAAAGGGATGAACAGAAGAAAGGCAGTAAGGTGAAATGGAGGGAGATAAGACTGGGCCCCCCTCTCTCTCTCTTTCCTGCTCTCTCTCACTCAACCCTCTCACTACACTGACTCATTCCTCTCTGTCTTTCTCTGTCTCCATCTCTCTATCACTAATTTCTCTCTCTCTCTCTTCTTTCCCTTCTCTCGTCTGTCCTCCTCTCTCTCTCACATTTTTCTTTCTGCCTCATCCTCGCTTTCTCTCTCTTCTCTCCCTCTCTCCCTCTCCATCTTCTCCTCTTTTCCTTTCTTTCACTCTTCTCTCTGCATCGTCGTCCCTCTCTTTCTTCCTCTCTCGCCTCTCTCTCTATCTTCTCTCTCTCTCTCTCCCTCTCTCTCTCTCCGTCGCGCTTCTCTCGCTCTCCCCTCTCGTAGTTCCTGATCATCGGGAAGAAGAAATCATGTTAATCCTTATTTCTTTCTCAGCAGAACAGGAGACACTCCGCCATCCACGACGTGGACGCCCCAGTGATCCTGGAATTAACCGCTGTCCTCCCTCCGGAATGGCGGAGCACACAGCTTGCCTGCTGGATTTGGGATTAAAAAAATAATAGACGGACTCCGGGTTCCCGCTGCGCTAGGGCCCAACTCCAATCCCAACAAACCCACAAATTTGGACTGGACCAGTTGGTAACTTGTACGACCTGTACCACCGCGTCCATGAAAATGTCGGCAGCTTCTTCTCATTTACCAGGAGGACGCCAGGGAAAGAGAATATTACAGTCGGGCGCCTTCCTTTCAATACTTTCCAAGAGAGACTAGTCCTAGCCCAGGGTGGAAAAAAATAAGTACAACCCATTCCACGTTTCGTGGCTGATAGCATCAGTAGCAGCCAGGTTGATTGTTAATAATGAACTCATTAATGGTGCATCAGCAAGTGAACGTCTCTATATAAACCAAGGTTTGGCGGTTTGCTGGTCGGAGCATTCAGGTGGTGTAACAGACAAGACCAACGTGGAGACGTTTGGCTATAATCAGGGGTGCACTACGTACCCAAAAAGGGGGCCGAAAACCTAGCTCTCCTACTGGCATTATTTTTTCAAAGCTCAACCTGCAACACGGCTGAGCGGGCTTTCTTACTTCTTTTCTTTCTTTTCTTCCGGTTTGGGCAGGGTCTGCTCACTCCCTCAATAAAGTCCAAGACCAATTCCATTTTGTAAATACGTTCCACTTTATTGCAATGATGTCACGACCAATTCACTCCGGCACGCTATTCTTGCGAGCCACTGGGAGCCAGCATCTGCCTGTACAGTCCTCGCTGGCCTAGCCTTCTCCACCCCAGTGTTTCCTTCACATCCTAGGCTAGTGACTTTGCCCTTGACCCCTAACGTGGGGTACAAGGGTGAGGCTTAGTTACATCTTCGTGCAGGTTTTTACTTCTTTCAATTCAGATCCACAGGCCCTGAGGCCTGGTTTTCCTCCCCACGGACCAATAACCTCTGCTCTTTGCGACTACTCTGGCTGCTAGGAAGAATCTTTTTTTCCCTTTAAGTCCCTAACTTATATAAACTCCCATTCTCATCCCGATGGCTGAGACCGAGATTACAATATCACCTGTTCAAACATTTACAGTGACACCGCTCCCACCTTATGTTTTTGCCCATCAACGCACAAAGCCAATCCTCTGAGATTACCCATTGGGGACACAGTTACCCGTTAATGACCATGTTACCCACAGGACCCCAGGGTCCTCCTATCAATCCATAGTTATACCCTGTATGACAACGTCAGAACCTATAACATCACAAATGCATGCCCCCCCCCCCTGTACAGTGAAGAGGAATATCATCAATAATTGCCCCCCCCCCCCACCGGACAGATGTAGAGGAATATCAACCATATATCGCCCCCACGACAGAGAGGGTATTATCACCCATACATTGCCCCACAACAGATGGAGGGAAAATCATCAATACCTCGCACCCCAGACAGATGGAGGGGATTATCCACCAAACATTTTTTGCCCCCCCAGACGATGGATTGAATATCACCATACCTCGCCCCATATTTGACAGATGGTGAATATCACCATACATCTCCCCCACAGACAGATTGAGGGGAATATCACCAATACAGCATCGCCCACATGACGATGTAGGGAATATCCCAATACATCGCCCCCCCCAGAACAGATGGAGGGGATCAGCAATACCTCGCCCCCCACGACAGATGTAGGGGATTATCATCAATACACACAATCGCCCCCCACAACATGGAGGGGATTTATACCCAACAATCGCACCCCACGTACAGATTGAATGAATATCACCAATTACAGTGCCCCCCACAGACCGATGGAGGGAAAGCATCAATACAAATCGCCCCCACTGATCAGAATGGATTGAATATCTTCAATACATCGCCCCCTACGAAGAAGTGATGGAAGATCAACCATACATCGCCCCCACATACAGATGGGGGGAATATCACCATACATTGCCCCCCACAGACAGAATGGAGGGATTAGCATCCTACATCGCCCCCCACAACAGCTGGAGGGGATTATCATCAATACATCGCCCCCACGGACAGAGTGGGGAATATCTACAATAACAACGCCCCCCACAGACAGATGAGGGATATCATGAATACATCGCCCCCCCACAGACAAATGGAGGGAATTCATCAATACTCGCCCCCCAAACAGACAGATGGATTGGAATATCATCAATACATTTCCCCCCACAACAGGGGGGAATTATCATCATACAACAAACCTCGCCCCCCCAGAAAATGGATGGGCATAACCACCAATACATCACCCCCACAGAAAAGATTGAGGGAATAATCATCAATACTCACCCCCCCAACAGATGGAGGTGGAATATCACCACATACCATCACCCCCCATACGATGGAGGGGAATATCTCAAACATCGCCCCCACATAACAGATGGAGGGGAATAGCATCAATACATCACCCACCCACAACAGAGGGGGAATATCATCACTACATCGCCCCCCACAGAAAGATGGAGGGGAATATCACCAACTACATCACCCCCACGACCGATGGAGGGGAATATCACCAATACAATCGCCCCCACAGACAGATGTATGAATAATCACCAATACATCGCCCCCACAGACAGATGTAGGGAATATCACCAATACTGCCCCCCCAGCAAGACGATGGAGGGATTATAATCATACCTCTTCCCCCACAGACAGCATTGAGGGATTATCATCAATCAATCGTCCCCCCACAGACAGATGAGGGGAATATCATCAATACATTGTCCCCCACGGACAGATGATGAATATCACCAATACATCGCCCCTCGCCCCCCACTACAGATGTAGGGGAATGTCACCAATACAATCGCCCCCCAAGACATATGAGGGGAATATATCACTACATTGTCCCCCCACGGACGATGATGGGGAATATCACCATAATCTCCCCCCACGGACGATGGAGGGGACTATCACCAATACATGGGCCCCCCACAATGACAGATGGAGGGGAATATCATCAAAATCTCCCCCTACGGACAGATGGAGGGAATATCACCAATCACATTGCCCCCCACTACAGAATGGAGGGGATAATCACCAATACATTTGCTAACCCTCCTCCAGATCAAGAGGGAAAGGAATGGAAGAAGATTAAGGGAGGCTACGGGGGAGAGGACTTGCTTCGGCGTGACGCTAATGTCGGTATCTGCGGGATCCCTCTGTTTTGGCTCATGTCTGGTGCGGGGGATGTAGGGAGTAAGGAGCGGAAGCTTGGGGGCCCAATGGTCGCCCATGACCCTATGCACATGTATATTCTGCATAGCACAAGAAGTCCCTGCTCCACATCTACTCTACTCTGCTGATGTTAAAGAAAAGCATAGGTGTTAAGTCTAATCAGTTCAGATCATGACTTGGTTGAGGGTTTGACCTGCGTGAGTCTGGTTAGGTATGCCAAGACAACGAGTCCACTGCAACCATTTTTTCATGGCATAACCTCCTCGAAGAGGTACAGGAGGCGATCACCCAGCAGCGCTCACTCTGACGCCTCCCTCTCTCCGCTATTTTTGATCATCTGTTCTGCGTCCGCCGGGACTCGCGCGATGAAGTAAAAAACTTCTCTTCCCCGACGTCGCGCCCTCGGGGAGATCCTGAATAAACTCTGAACTCTTTGCCTTGACGATTCAGATCTCCAGGCATGGGTAACACTCTTGTGCCGTGCAGAATACTCAGCGCCGTGTTTACATACAGGGTGCGCGCCAGCTGTACGCCTCTTCCGAGAAGGGACAGGTTAAAAGATTAAACAAGTGCCCAAAGCGAATTAAGTCCTAGGGAAACCAGCAGGGAAATTGGTGAGGAGCAGTGACGTTCTATGACTCTTAATGCCGCAAACTTACAAACCCAATTTTGCGCTCACTTTCATGTTTTCCTTAAGGTTATCGTCCAGCCTGG
>CM070042.1:56326650-56337601 GCA_036250615.1 Ptychadena robeensis
AAAACTATTTGTGTTAGAGACATACTTTTTTGTAGTATACCCCCAACCCTTCTCTACATCAGCAAGTTTGGTGATGATGCCATGTTCAGGGGCTTTGAAAAAAATTTCGACCATCTCTAGTATGCAGCATGTCACAGCAGGTAATATATTCACTGCACTTGCAATTTTGTATGCAAATGGTAATCTTGCCAAAATCACAGGTGTGTCTCTTGTGCATTAAATATGGTATACAATTGTGTTCAAAATTATTCAACCCCCACTGAAATTGAGTGTTTTGGCCATTGTGACATTGATTGTGATCATTTCAGTCGTCTTGTGTACAATGAAATGAAAGCGACGCGTGTAAGTCAGACAAATATAACATAACATTAATAATGAAATAACCACACATGTCTTTTCTGTGTCACATCATTATCAGTTTTATTCACCCCCCAAGTGACATTCATTCTTAGTACTTAGTACAACATCCTTTTCCAGTTATAACAGCTTTTACACGTGAAGCATAGCGTGACACAAGTGTCTTGCAGTGATCTACAGGGATCTTATCCAATTCTTCATGGGCAAAAGCCTCCAGTTCAGTCACATTCTGAGGCTTGCACGCTGCAACTGCTTTCTTCAAGTCCCACCAGAGGTTCTCAATCGGATTTAGGTCTGGTGACTGCGATGGCCGCTCCAAAATGTTCCAGCCTCTAATCTGCAACCATGCTCTAGGGGACTTGGAGGTACGCTTGGGATCATTGTCCTGGTGAAAGGTCCAACGTCTCCCAAGCCTCAGGTTTGTGACAGACGGCATCACATTTCCTTCCCATATCTCCTGGTACTGAAGAGAATTCATGGTACCTTGCACACGCTGAAGTTTCCCTGTACCTGCAGAAGCAAAACAGCCCCGAAGCATGATTGACCCCCGCCATGCTTCACAGTAGGCAAGGTGTTCTTTTATAGGCCTTGTTCTTCCTCCTCATCCAACATCATCCATTCCTTTCCTCCCCAGTGTGACCTGGACAGCCCATTCCTTTCAATAGATTTCAGTTCTTTCAATCACGGACGCTAATAATATGCATCTGTGATGCCTAGAGGGATCTCAATGCAAATATCAGGGCCGGGACAAGGCCCACCAACAACAGAGGCTAGGCTGCCCAAGTGCGCCCCTCTCCCAGCCCCCCCCCCCCCCCCCCCCCGTGCGCGGGGGGCTGCAGGACATTCATATGCAAATTGGGCTGGGAGAGGGGGGACATCGGACAGCTTAGAGCTGATCTGAGCTTAGCTGGACGGCTCCATCTCGTCAACTGCAATACTGAGAAGAAAGTGCAGGACGAGATGGAGCCGTCAGGAGTTTAACCCCCTAAACAGCGCCCAGACTTGACCAGTGCCCAGAGGCTGGAGCCTCTTCAGCCTCTGTGTCGGCCCGGCCCTGGCAAATATAGACAACCAATGACAGCCCACACCTCCAGACCGACCCAATAGGAAATTCCAGTCCTACCGATGGCTGAAGGTTCCTGGACCTGGATATGTATCCTGGCAGAGTTCCACTTTAAGTGCTGACCTACGGGGCCGGGTTGTGTTTCTTGGAGGAGCAGCTCAGAGGGCCCTAAGTGGTTATCTGAAGCTATTAAAGGATCTTGAGCCATTACCAGGAGGATGTAGAGATTAGAGACCACCCTGAGACCAGAGGACCCTCGCAGACCCTCTCCTCCTATTAAGAGGTAATGGAGACACGAGCTCGGAATCCAGCTGCCATGCCTTCCTTGAAAGACACATCCGTCCATGTCACATGGAGGTCACCGTGGGTCAAACCACTTACGGAACAAATTACAGAGATTCAGCTCGTGCCATTCCTCTGTGTTGGGGGGGGGGGGCAGATCCACTTACTGTTGTTGTTTTGTTTCCAGGGCGACAAGGAGGGTAGGAAGAGGCAACGTCCAGTTAACCGTTTCCACCGTGGCCAGTTGGCACGGGGCGTGGACATCTGTCGTCACGTCAAGGAAGTAAAACAATACAGCAGACACGTGGGATGGCGCGAGTGATGAGGACTTAGTTGTCCATATTGTCTCCAAATTTCCACTCACACTAGGCTTTCCGGTAACACAAGGCACCTCAACCCTTCACACCCAACGTCCCACCGCCATCTTGTTGCGCCAAACGGAAAGATTGTAGACATCCTTGTGGTGCACCAAAACGTTGGAGGTTGGGTGACGAATGGCACCTCAACTGTGATTGGGCACCGCTCATCCGCAATTGGTGCGCTTGGGTTGGTGGACCTTGAGGACTTCACCACTTGGCCAAAAGCTTGTGTCTTCCTTAATGACCTCAATGTGGAGAGAACGATATGTAAATATCAGCATTACTATTGCCATACTGAACTCCCCCTTATACACCAGTGCTCACCTCTAGGGATGAGCAGCACAAGCAATATTCAAACATTCTCAATCACAGCGACATCTAGTGGCAGAATGTGAAAATGCAGCTGCAGTGTAATCACCACATGACATGACACTCATAGACATAATTCATTGCGAAAATCAGCACTTGTACATGTGAAAATTGTTAACGCAATGTGTGTTGTCACAGCGACATCTAGTGGCAGAATGTGACACAGCAGCTGCAAGGTTATCTTATGAAACAAGAAGTCATTCATTGTGAATGTCGGAACTTGTAGATGTGAATATTGTAAACGCAATGTGTTGTCACAGCGACATCTAGTGGCAGAGTGTGAAATAGCAGCTGCAGTGTAAAACCTTTAGACTCTCTGTCAGAATCTCTACCAACAAACTATGTAGTGAGGGTTCTCGGCATTGAACACCAGTAGACTTGATGGTTTGAAAGCTCCCTCCAATTACAGGTTTGGTAAAAACAAAAGGAGATACTAAAGGAAATCTGACAGAGACAGGAAGCTACTAAGGGTATGGGACCCTTACGCCCCCCCTACAACCTTTCGCTCTCTGTCCCAGATTCCTTTTAGATCTACCAAAAACTATGTTAGTGCCGGGTATCTGCCATTGAACACAGGTAGACTTGATGGTTTAAATGTCCTAATAATTACAACATGGTTTTGGTAAAACAAAAGGAGATCTAAAAGGAAATTGACAGAGAAATCTAAGGTGCATGAGGCACCTTTAAGCCCCTAACCTTCAATTCTCTGTCAGATATCCTTTAGATTCTACCAAACAAAATGTAGTGCCTGGGGGGGTCCTCTGCCATTGAACACAGGTAGACTTGATGGGTTAGAATGTCCCTATATAATTGGTTGGGTTAAACCAAAAGGAGATTAAGGAAATCTGACAGAGAGATCTTAAAAGGTGTATGGGGGGCGCCCTTATGCAGGGTACGCCCGGCTCGATTTTACCCTGCAGCAGGTGATGACATCAGATATCGGCAGGCTGGGGAGACAGCTCTGCTATATCCCCAGATCAGCTGTAAGCTTTGCCTGGAGACCAGCGGTTTATCTAGGCAATAGCATCGGACATCGGCGTATTTACGTCAGTCCGATATGGTGTTTCTCGAGCGGGATTGATTGGTCGATCGCCCCGACCACGCCCAAGACATGGAGATGACATATTTTAAAAACTCTTCAAGTTCATCCCCATTCATCCTCTATGGGCGCGTCAAGGAGTACGATCAGGAGAGGCGTCATATCGAGTCCACCCGGAAACGGCTATAAAATAAAAGAATGACGACGGCCAGCATTCTAGGGTGAGATTGAAAATAGTCGAATCCGAAATTGAGTGAACTAGAGTCGCCAGTATCTGGGGGAGTCAGCGCGTCATACTCCTCGATCCTATGGAGACAGGACGCGCGTCTAGGCAGAACACGATAAACCAATTCCGCGAAGCATCCTTCATGAGGAAGAGTCTGAACCAGTCATTTCAGGTAAATGCAATTAAGTGTAACTATAGCATTCAGCATGACTCTGCTTAGCCGCTGAGTGCCAGACGCCTTTTACAGCGGAAGAAGGACTTTTGCGGGGAGGCTCAAACCCGTGGACCCGGGGACCAGCTCCGCCATTTTTAGTTGCGGACCCATTGTAAATGTAAGGTCTTTCATGATGGGAAGTACGAGCCGCCGACCGACAGTTCAGGAAGTTCCAATGAGTTGCTGATAATGTCATCGGAATATAAGGCTTTGTTTTCACTAGCGTGCGGCCGCCCAAGGGCGCGAAGCTAACCGTGCCTTCCCCGGCCGTGATCCAGGGCCGGGCCCTGGGAGCGTTTTTTTTACCGCGGCCATAGGTGAATGGCTGCAGCTATAAAACCGAGCCTCAATAATCGACGACATGGGTTTCACCGCCGGGCCACTTCAAATCGCACGTGCGGAAAGAAGAAAGACAGCTTACGCCCCCTATCTCCTGATGTCAATTGCGGTATTTGGAACGCGGACTTGGCATCCCCACTGGCGACTTTTGGCTTCCAAATACAGGAGTGAGGTGCACTTCCGGTGGTCGCGGATAGGTGAGCTCGGAATATTCGATTTTCGGAATATTAGCTCGAATATCGCTATTTTGCCCATTTCGCGAATTTCGCGGATATATCATGGATCGCGATGTCTTGCCGCTTCTATAATCGCAATTTCAGATAATCGCGATCAATTGCAATTGAAAGGATCGCGATATTAATCGCAATGTGATTTTTCAAACGGAAAATGACGGATATCTCCCAGTCGAAATATATCCAAGATCCATTGACTTGCATGTATTGCGCATATTGGTCCGAATTGCGCTTTCTCGGATAATCGCAATTTCGGATTCCACCCTTCTCCATTGACTTAATGTTTGCGCCAATTTGGTAGCATGCGCTTTCTCGGATAATCGCAATTTTCGGATTTCGCCATTCTCAATAGACTTCATGTAGTGCGCATATTTTGGTCGCAGTTGCGCTTTCTCGTATAATCGCGGGATGTTGGATTCCGCCTTCTCCATTGACTTAAACATGACATTGCCGCATATTGGATCGCAATTGCGATGTTAGATCGCAATTCATGTCGTAAGTGCGGATATTCGCATTCGAATATGGAATCAAATATTTATGGCGGGATATTCGCGAAATTACTGCGGTGGATTCAAATGCCTAGCATCATAAATAGTCGCGGATCTAGGCGCTGTTTCCATTAGAGCGATAGGACCAAGATGAACGCGTTTGCAACGTGGCGTTGGGATTCTAAAAGTTGTGATTTATTGATATGCGCCCATAGTAAATGAATGATCAAAATTCATTTCCTATTCACTGGGGACAGTTGTTTTGACCGCGTCATTCGGCCGCGGCCAAAAAAACGTCGGTCCCCAGTAGGATGGTCGAATTTTTCGACTTGCTAATTTCGTGAGCTGATTGCAAAGCACCCGAACATGATAATCATCAACCAAACTTGCTGGAGAAGTAGGAAGGGTTGGGGGAACATTTAAAAAAAGAAGTGTTGCTGTAGACAACATGTACTTTTTGCATAAATTAAGTTCAAAGTTAAAGTCCAAAGTAAATTTTTACTTGACTTGGACACTTAATTTGTGCAAAAACAACTATTTGTGGTAGAGACCATCCTTTCTTTTTGGCGTATACCCCAACCCTCTCTACATTTCCAGCAAGTTTGTGATGAATACCAGGTTCAGGAGGCTTGCAATTAACTCGAATCGTGCGCCGAATAGTCGAATTTTTAAAAAAAAAAATGACCACTCTAGTCACCAGTGAATAGGAAAAGGAACCACAATTTCGGCTAGGGGTGCGAATCGGGAGCGGCATGCAATTAAAAAGCGCAGTGGAAAAATGAGCAATTATATTTAAGGGCGGTGATCGGCGCAATTTTAAAATCGCCAGTCCATCTGCGTCCGACAATCACAGCCCTAAAAAAGGTTGAGAAACACTGCTCTAGCGCATCATGTAGTTTTTGAATAAAATTAAGTTCAAAGTTGCCATTTTGACTGGGACTTTTGTACTTAAATATGCAAAAAAAGTTTGTGTTAGAAAATTAATTTTTTGGGCGGGTATACCCCCAACCCTTATCTACATCTAAAGCAAGTTGGGGATGATACCATGTTCAGGGGATTGTAACCCACTCGCGCTCAAGGTCAAATATTGCTAAAGGTTCAGGAATCAGCAACGACAGGAGCCAAACTTTATTCCCATCGACCCAACAGGGGGCGCCAGGTTAAAACTTTAAGGCACACAGGTTTTTAAAGTGATTTATTTTTTTCGTTTTATTGAGGCCACGGAGAGTGGCAAGAGAACCCATACGAAAAACTCGTGTGCAACCATGCAAAACCAAAGTGAGTGCACAAAAGTGACACAAAAACACCTCAAGCAAGCACGGTATTTGCCCTAAGTCCCCGTTCCAAAAGGAGACGCAGGACTGTCACCCCGGAGGGGATGGCTGGTGGGACAGGAGCCGAAAGCCCCACGTCCATCGGAAGTGGCCTTCGTCCCTCCGTGGTGGCTCGACCGGAAGCCAAGACCACCGGGGGTACTAAGGCCCGTAACCCCTTCCTCAGGGTGACACCCAGCACGAAGCAGGGTCTCCCAAGTCAGTCGGGTGGCTTGTAGAGATGCCGGGCCGAAGACCCCGAAGCAATCTCATCACACCATTTCGGGCAGTACAAAAGGCCTAGCAACCCGTACGGTGAACAAACCAATACGTGCAAAAGGGGAAGAGTGGGGGTGGGGGGGGGAAGGAGTCACACAAAAAAATAAATAAGTATCCTGTGCCAGCACGGGAAGGGCCTAGCGGCCACCGGATAAAAATTCCTCCGGTCGGGCCAAAAGGCCGCCCCCGGGAGGTAGTTGCTCAAAAGTTGTGCTATGGTGACCAGTGCCAATGTGCCATAATAGGTGGTCCCCCACCAGTAAATATTATGGCACCTCTGGGTCCCAACCAGAGGCATTAAATCTCCGAGGCTCAACCTCGGCCCCAGGCCAGTCACAAATGCAGCTGTTCCTCTCAGAAGGCTCGGTGGACGGTACTGACACGCATCCTCCGGAGAGGACACGGTTTCCCGGAACCACCGCCAATTACCCCACATGGCGGCAGTCCAGAGCTAAGCCCGATCTACCGTCGGCGCCGCCCCGGTCCGCAGGCCATGCCGGTTCCCAGGACGTCCAGGTTACCCCAGAGCATCCCAGTCTGCCGGAAAGGAGCACAGAAGCACTCCCCAGGGAACTGATAAGAACAGATACTACACTTGATCTTAGCCAAAAGGCCGAGAAGCGATTTAAAGGTTTAAAGTTGATTACTCAAGGTAACCCCAATAGTCCTGGGGTACACAAACAGTTCAGACCGCTGCACCCACGTGGGGCCAGGGGAAGTTAGGCCAGGAGTGACTGCGGGGAGACCTCCACAGCCTGGCAGGGATGTGCAGATACAGTGTCCTCCACATGGCGGGGGTCTCTGTCTACCCCACTGGAACCTTGGCAAGGGTAGAGACGGGACGCAGTAAGAAGAACACAAGGCTTCCAGGAACAGTGCGTGGTATTTCGCTCCCCGGCTGCCCGCACGCTGGACCAGACTGAGGCAGGGATAGAGTCTCAGGGTGGAACGTGTGGCCAGTTACCTCCACACTGCTGCAGGTAAGTGGGCCCTCTCCCTATATACCCTGGGAACCCAGGCCCCTCCTCCTATATACCCTGGGAGTCCAGGCCCCTCCTCCTATATACCTTGGGAGCCCAGCCCCCTTCTCCTTTATACCCTGGGAGCACAGGCCCCTCCCACTGTATACCTTTGGAGACCAGGTCCCTCCCCCTATATACCCTGGGAACCAAGGCTCCTCTCCCTATATACCCCAGGAACCCAGGAGAATCATGATCCAGGAAAATTAAAGGGGACATTAACCCTGCATTGTCAATAATAAATACGGCCCACGGGCCAAACCTGGCCCCTTTGTTTTTTGTATCTGGCCTGTTGTCTCTATGGTGACATGACGCTTGGGCTCCCTTTTTAAACCCTGGGTCTGACCCCACCGTGAAATATAAGAATCCGTGGAGACAAAAGGTTTGCGGACTCCTCAGCGGCGGTCCTAGCCTACCTGGCGCCATGGGCAATTGACCCCTTTCCCCTCTCAGTTTTAGACAGGGGTAGTTGTGGCATCTGATTGGGCTGGTGGTAGGGGTGGGGTGGTGTTTCTCTGACTGAGGTTCCTGAGGACGGTGGTTCCGCTGGGCGATGCCTGAAGACACAAACCTCTTTAGTCCCCACCCCCGAACTTTAACGTATGCCCATAATGCCGCCCCCACCACCCTCGGCAACCGCCCATGCCTAAAACTGCCAGTGCCACCCCCCCTGGTCACCCATCGCTTACTTTCAATATCAGAACTAGAGATGGTCAAATTTTTCGACTTGCTAACTTTGTGAGCTGATTGCAAAGCCCCTGAAAATGGCATCATCACCAAACTTGCTGGAGATGTAGAGAAGGATTGGAGGAACATTTGGGATAGACATGTTTTGCTCTAGCACATGTAGTTTTTGCATAAATTAAGTTCAAAGTTGAAGTCGAAATTCAGATTTTCGAAATTTTTACTTGACTTTAAACTTAATTTGTGAAAGTACTATTTGTGTTAGAGACAAACTTTCTTTTTTGTATATACCACCAACCCGTCTCTGCATCTCCAGCAAGTTTGGTGATGATACCATGTTCAGGGGCTTTGCAATTAACTCGAAACCGTCGAAATGGTCGAATTTTTGAAAACATTTTTTACCATCTCCAATCAGAACATGATTTATTTCTTTGACCCCTGCATCAAATAAGGATGAGCATGACGCCGCCAGCACAATAACGTTGTGAGGGTCCGAAAAACGATTTCACATAAAAGGAGAGGAAAGCAGGACAAACGCCACATTCTGTACCCGCAACCAACAGATCGGCGTCTCTAGCGCCCCCCTCTGGGCATCCGGCCACCCGCCAAGGTCAGATGTGACACCGCGCTCTACTTCCCAGCGACAGATGTTGGAGTTTTAAAAACCGCAGTTTTGCTCATAACTGGCTTTAGCTTTAGCTCTGCGGAGTATCTTTCTGTTTAAGGAGAGGTCAGGGGGAAATCTAATCAGCGGATGGACCGTCTAATTCGGGCGGCGAGCGGATTAAAAGTGTGCGTCATTTGGCCCGCTCTCCGTTTGCTTCTGTCCAGATTATCGGCCATGAGCTTACTGCTGAAATTACAGCAAAAATGAGGGGGAAACAAAGGTTTGCGGCGGGGCGGGCGAAGGCGGGCGTTCATTAACCGGAGGTGAAATGAAGGGTGTCCATGGGGGAGGGGAAGAGGGGGTGACCCATCAGATACAACGTACTGCTCCATGATAGGTCTCATGATCACTATTAATGAAGAGCAGGTGTCTGTCACTGAAGGTAAAGAGACTGAGGAAATGCTTTTTTTTGCCTGCAGCAGACCGGTGACATCATCACAGCCTCGACCTGTGGTTCCTAATCTTTCCCTGCATGGCCCCTTCTTTTCTAGATAGGAATATTATTAACCCCCCCCCCATTCAAACTTCAAAGTTTGAGCAGTGTTTCCCATTTCGAAGTATTTGGGGACCCTATGCGAGACTGCATCGCACCCCTTCCCCCCTGGCAGATGGAAGAGAGGACTCACCACCCCCCCCCCCTCTCACCACCAACAGAGGGAAGAGAGGGAGATAGTGAATGCCTGAACAGCCTGAATGACCTCCACAAACAAGGAATCCTTAGCAGAGAGTACATTTCTGGTGGGATCAATAGGCAATTTTTTAACGCTCCAGCTAATATAAGAGAAGAGTTCAGCGCACGTCAGACGCGTGGCATCTGTGAGTCGGGTCAGATATGAGTCCATTACCATGATGCGCCAGCCAGCTGTGTATGATGAAGGGTTGGGGGACGCACACCCGGGTCATGGGTTTTCACCCCGGGACGATTCCCAAAGAAAATTTTTTTTTTATGTTTTGGAAGTTTAATCTCGTGATCCCGCCATGATGACACATCCCTCCACACAACACCAGTGACGGGGTGTCATATAGGGAAGTGGTCAGGGGAAGGATTTGTGGTCAGGTGATTCAGCGCGGGGACCCGCTACTCCTAAAATACGTCTTCGTTACAGGGGTGCGATATCCACACATAGCTAGGGCAGCGGTATTTAAAGTGAAAGAGCTTAAAGCCGGAGAAAAGTCCTTGAGGTGGGACCTTCCTGGCACAACAGGGGTTACATGATCTTTGCGCCCATCTTTCCCTGTAAGTGATGCCCAAAGCTGTGCTTCCCCATGACCTTGATGTCATCAAGTATAATGCTGGTTCAGCAGCCCTGCATTGTATGTCAGAACATATAGGCCCCTCCCACAAAAGAGATAAAGTTTTTATTGGTCATTTTAAAGCCCAAAGTTTTCATGACTGTAGTTATTGCATGATGTGAGCCTCTTGGGGGGATTTACCGTCACTTCCTGTAAGTTACATTTATTTTGCCAAATTAAGGGGTAATTACTCACTTAGAGGCCATTGGAAATATTGAATGATCCACTCCCAGTGCCATTTCAAGCCTTTTCGGGGCCCTAAGAAAGTTCTTGCATAGGGCCCACTGTCAAACCAGTAAGGGGGGGGGGGCTACACTGGTAATCACAGGAATGAGCAGGAGCTTAGAGCTGAGAGTCGGATTTATAAGCTGCGCCAGCGAGAGTCAGGTACCACAGTGTCACTTACTGATTTTTAACTCCATACTCCCCAAACATAACCCCACAGGTCAGCTGACTATTATGGGATATGAGATACTCACTGGTGATAAACTGGATATGCTCAGAAAGACAGACCGGGGGATGGATTGGATAGACAGATGGATAGAAGGATTGATAGACAGATATATAGATAGATGTATGGATAGACAGACGGAGATAAAGATGGATAGATGGATGGGTAGACGAATGGATAAACAGATGGACAGATGGATGGATAGACAGAATGAGGCATGGACAGATAGATAGATAGATAGATAGATAGATAGATAGATAGATAGATAGATAGATA
>CM070042.1:56346874-56373682 GCA_036250615.1 Ptychadena robeensis
GTATATATCACTGCTATGTAGTGCCGGGTCCTCCCTGATAGAATTCATAGTAATTGGAAGTTTTAGAAAGCTCCTCATATTACATTGTACTTAGTTTTGCACAGTATAGGGGTGGTTCTGTACCTCAGGCTATGAATACCATAGATGGGAGGAGAAAGGGTCTTTTGCCTGCTGTTTCTTGGATTCTATTTCTGGAACCAGCTTTCTCACCTGACTACTAGTGAGCAGGGCTGTTTCTCCCTCTATGCCAAATATGCATGTGCATAGGGCCCCGAAGGCCCCCGATGCCCTCCCTCGCACACATATCCAGCACCCTCTTCACACGCAAATCTGAAACCCTCCCTCCTCGACACCTTCACTCCCTCCTCCTCCCCTGTGGAAGACAGGTTAGCCACAGGCCTGGGGGACTATAAGGACAATTTTTAACACGTAGGTGACTCCCTCTCTCCCTTTGGCTTAATGGACTCCCCCTGAGCTAAAGCCCAAAAACCCTCTGGATAGCCAGCACCACTCCATTCTGGGACAGCTCTTCCTGTTTGCAACCATCTTCCTAAGCAATGTACCCTGGCACCTGGGCTCAGAGACAGCTCTTCCTGTTTGCAACCATCTTCCTAAGCAAAGTACCCTGGCACCTGGGCTCAGAGACAGCTCTACCTGTTTGCAACCATCTTCCTAAGCAATGTACCCTGTCCCCTGGGCTCAGAGACAGCTCTTCCTATTTGCAACCATCTTCTTAAGCAGTGCACACTGTCACCTGGGCTCAGAGACAGCTCTTCCTGTTTGAAACCATCTTCTTAAGCAATGTACCCTGTCACCTGGGCTCAGAGACAGCTCTTCCTGTTTGCAACCATCTTCTTAAGCAGTGCACACTGTCACCTGGGCTCAGAGACAACGAAAGCTTGTAAATACTACTTGAAGCCAAGTAAAGGAACCTCTTTTCAAGGCTAGAAGCAAAAAATGATCTTTATTGTGGGGACAAGCTGCACCACAGGGGAGGTCACTGAAGAAGGCATCAGGATGTAACTCTGCAATAGACTCACCCCTCTGGTGGCCATTGCAGCCTCCACGAGGCTCCTAAGGGAGGGTCAGTTTCCTGTGCCCCCTGCTATGCCATAGTTTCATACCGTGTACATACACCTGCAGAATCAGGGTGGTGTCCCCTTTAAGATCCTAGACCATGATCCCCCTGGATCCCAAGTAAATAAAAGGGAGGGTCTGTTGCCCTCTAAGACCGTGTAGTGTCATGCACCTGCAGAATCAGGGTGGTGTCCCCTAAGATCCTAGACCATGACCCTCCCGGGCCTCAAGTAAATATAAGGGAGGGATCTGCCCCCAGGAAGCTGCTCAGTGGGTTTAAAGGAGTAGAAGTAACTGGGCAGGCTGTCCATTCCAAGACCTGATACCAGCCATAGTCTAGTCCGGCGTGTGGGCAGCCAGGGAGCGCAATAGCATGCAACCCTAATCTTAGCCCCAGTTACAAGGAGCCGCTGCTTCTCCCATCACAGACCGGTGACAGGTTTCCAGTGGGGTGGTGTGTGGCCCCCACCGGATGGAGCAGACCTGATTGCCACTGGGCTGTGAACCCGCCAACCTGCCACATTCACCATTTAGACACGCACATGCTGGTCGGTGCTGGCCCTATTTCCCTTGGCCTCACCTAGGCATTGTGGTCTGTCCAGTAAGGGTTCCCTAGATCAAATGGGGTTACCCTGCCTCTGTTGTTAATTTCACTCTATTGCATGTTATAAGTTACCCTGGTTACTCGCGAGTCCCTGTTGTCATCGGTTGAGTCCTGAACCTTTACAACCCCTATAACCCTGCCATGTTCTCGGTGTCAGAGGAACCACAGCATGCTGGAGGTGTTACCTAAGTGCCACCTATAGTGCCAGACAAGGCCATTTCTCCTGCTATGTAGAGTTAGAGGGGGCATAAAGCATATTCCGCAAGCCGATCGCTACTGACAGCATAATCTGGCTGGCAGGGGGTTGGGGGATGCACCACTAGTGTTACACCCCTCAGAAAGGGGTACCTGAAAAGGGGATTACAAGGTGAGAAACTCAGGCATGATGCTTTCTTCATCAGAAGAACACTGAGAATTTATTAACACATAATACATAACAAACATATATAACTTTCTTTACACATACATAAGGGCAATTTATATACAACAGCAGCTGGGAAAATGCTGGCACACCTATGCT
The DNA here is from genome assembly GCA_036250615.1 of Ptychadena robeensis. NCBI lineage: Eukaryota > Metazoa > Chordata > Amphibia > Anura > Ptychadenidae > Ptychadena > Ptychadena robeensis. The sequence goes on from CM070042.1 coordinate 56,349,076, forward strand.
GTTAATCAGTGTCACTAGAAAAATGTTCTTAAAATGGCCGCCCAGCCATTAGGTGTTACACACATGTGAGGGGGGGGGGGGTCTCATATTACAAACAGGGGAATACTATCACTATAAACACTCTAACATACATCTAGCATCACAGGAACACACACATAATACACTTTGTCTGATAACAGAACAGTTAAAGAACAAGGGAAATGTTACAAACCTGAAAAGGGGATTACAAAGGTGAGAAACTCAGGCATGATGCTTTCTTCATCAGCAGAACACTGAGAATGAGGCAACATGAGGTAACTCTCCCTTCAGACTAAGGGCTTGTTTCCATTACGTCGAGAGCCCTCTGCTAAGCGTACACGCTTAGCGGGGGTCCCCGACGTAGCAGATTACCTGCTCGGAGGACGGGTCTGTCTTCATTGCGCCGACCCGATCCGCCGGTGTCAGGCTGAACGTAGTCGAGTACGTTCAGCCTGTACACCGGCGGATGTCTAAACAGACCATCCGCCGGCAGGCTGAGTCTATGGGATACGTCGGGACCCCTGCTTAGCGTATACACTTAGCGGAGGGCTCCCGACGTACAATGGAAACAAAGCCTGAGGCAGACACAACCAATCCACAATGAGCATCAGACTGAATGAGTGGATTGCTGATAACTCATGTGTAAACAATGCTAGTTTACTGTTATTGCAAGCTTATATAAATCAATATATTACACTAGCACTCGACAATCTGGCCATCAGGGGGGCCCCATGCTATAACTTTGCATAGGGCCCCCAAAAGGCTTGAAATGGGCCTGGTGCCAAGAAGTACCAAACTTCAGAGGAGACACTGGCCACCGAAAAAGGTGAACACGTTCAACTACCGACTAACCTGATCTTCTTTGGCCAAGACTCAAAGCCAAATTTTAGAACCCAAAGCAGAAAACATATTTCCCTGGCACTGCCACCTTGCACCGAGCGCATATTGTGCCAATTTCAGGGCTGTACCCGCAGCACACAGGGAATGTCATTGTCTTTCTAAGAAGGATTTATATTTATTTAGCGGATAGAGAGGGATTAGCGCTAAATCCGGGCAAATCCTCAACCACACCGCCGACTTCTGCGTCACGGATACACGTTATACTAAAGGGATCGCGTTACAGAAACTATAATGCCCATACGTAGCACGCGGGTATCATCGTGGCGGGGGAAGGTAACAGAGCGCCCGGCATAGAGTATGAGATTTACATCCAAATCAAATAATACAAAGCATAAAACTGGAACTGTGATACCCCCAACAGGGCAAAGACCAATCAGTAGTAACTGACGCGTTTCACGGGTGTGCCCCCTGCATCAGGTAAAATATCCAGGCAGCGGTAATCAATTATCTATCCGCCCGTCCATCTATCTATCTGCCTTTGCCTCACCTTCCGGCATCACCTTGCAGTAAACCCTTCTGATACCTCCTGATACCCACCTGGACTCTGAGGTTTTCTTCATGCCTGACCACCTTATGTCTGCTGCCTGCCCTGACCCTGCATGGTCCTAACTACGCATTCTGCGTGACCCTTCTGATACCTCCTGATATCTATTTGGACTCTGAATTTCACTTTGTATCCAATCACCTTCTGTCTCCTGCCTGCCCTGATCCTGCTTGGACCTGACTACACTTCTCATCTATCTATCTATCTATCTATCTATCTATCTATCTATCTATCTATCTATCTATCAATCACTAGTCTTCTATCAGGGAGGACCCAGGACGAACATGAATAGTGATATACCTTCCAATCACATGTATTCGATCATGAGGACCCGGCACTAACATAGCAGTGATATATACCTTCCATCACTATGTATCTATCAGGGATGACCCAGCACTACATAGCACGTGATATATACCTTCCATCACTATGTATTCTATCAGGGAGGACCCCGGCACTACATAGCAGTGATATATACCTTCCAATCACTATGTATTCTAGCAGGGGGACCCCCGGCACTACATAGCAGTGATCTATACCTTCCAATCACTATGTTTTCTATCAGGGAGGACCCGGCACTACATAGCAGTGATATATCCTTCCAATCGCTATGTATTCTATCATGAGGACCCGGCCCTACATAGCAGTGATATATACTTCCAATCAGCATGTTTCTATCATGGAGGACCCGGAACTTACATAGAAGTGATATAACCTTCCAATCGCTATGTATTCTATCATTGGAGACCCTCACTACATAGCAAGTGATTATATACCCTTCCAATCACTATGTAGTTCTATCAGGGAGGACCCCCGGGCACTAAATTGCAGTGACATCTACCTTCCAATCACTATGTATTCTATCAGGGATGGACCCGGCAACTACATACAGTGAGATATACCTTCCAATGCACATGTTTCTAATCGGGAGGACCCAGCACTCGCATAGCGTGATATATACCTTGCAATCACATGTATTTTTATCAGGGAGGTCCCAGCAGCTACCTAGCAGTGATCATACTTCCAATCACTATGTTTCTATCAGGGAGGTCCCAGCACTACATAGGAAGTGATATATACCGTTCCCAATCACTATGTATTCTATCAGGGAGAACCTGGCAACTACATAGCAGTGATATATCACCTTCCAATCACTATGTATTCTATCAGGAGGACCCAGCACTACATAGGCAGTGATATACAGTATATACTTCCAATCACTATGTGAATCTAATCAGGGCGGACCTCGGCACTACATATAGCCGTGATTATACCCTCCAATCACTATGTATTCTATCATGGAGGACCCGGCACTACATAACCGTGATATATACCTCCAATCACTATGTGCTTCTATCAGGTTAGGACCTGGCACTAATAGTCAGTGATATATACTTCAATCACTATGTCTCGATCAGGGGGACCCAGCCCTCTAGCAGTGATATATACCTTCCAATCACTATGTATTCTATCAGGGAGATTCCAAGCACTACATATCAGTGATATATACCCACCACTTCCAATCACTATTTAAATATCTATCATCTTGTTTGGAGGCCGCGGCAGCTACATAGCAGTGATATTACGTTCCAATCACTATGTAATTTATTTAGCAGAGGACCCTGCACTACATAGCAGTGTATTACCCTTTCCCAATCACTTGTATTTATATTCAGGAGGACCTGGCACTACAATAGCAAGTGATATATACCACTCCCAATCAACTATGTCTTCTTCTCAGGAGGACCCAGCACTACATAGCAGGGATATATAACTTCCAATCACTAGTATTCTTCAGTGTAGCACCCGGCAACTACAATAGCAGTGATATAATACCCATCCCACTCACTATGTATTCTTCAGGGAGGGACATGACACTAACACATTGTTGGTAGAATGTCTAATGGACATTGTATGGATCAATGTTGAGGTCTATGGGGGCTTAGAACCTCTTTCACTTGCACTTTTTGCTCAGTTTAAAGAACTACTGGTTATCATCCATGGTTATGCCCACTGAGCTGATACTTGAAATCGTATTTTAAATGCTGTTTGGCACAAACCCCCCTACTCTGTTGTTACGAGGGCTCCCCTTGGTGTCAGAACCCTTTCTTTTCTTTCTCTCTCACACTTCATAGGGAAATGATCTCCCCGTATCAGAGTCTTTCCTCCCACCTTTATTAGATGCTCACCATGACCATTGTGGTTTTCCTGTTGTGTGTGCTCTCTCCATAACATTGTACTCACTCCCCTGTGTCCCGGGGAGAAACTCCCGAAGAAGCCTGAGCTGGCTGAGGACAACATGCAACCTTCATAATCCACCTTGGGTTCTGGAATCGGTTTCATAATTGACGGGGAGGTCTACCTACGGTCTTTCCAGGATCAACAGGATGCGTTTCATCAATGGAACTGGACATAGCGGTTCACAGACAGTGCGGCGCTGGAAAATCAGCCAAATATTGAGGCGGAACAAGGTCTCATTATATAGTATACTAAAGGTGGTCTGCACCACGGTTGTGTTTGGGGGATCTGGGGATAGTTTTCAATTATATCTCTGACAATCGTGAAAATCGTTATTTGGGTCATGGAGGATATCCATTCAGGTTCTCCTGGATAACAAACATGTAATGATGATAGATCCTTCTGACTTTCTGAGATGTTGAGTCATGATTAGGACGTTTATGAAGAATCCCCAACGAGGTTCTCTTCTCTACTTGATACAACCTAATAATTAGATGGATATTCATTTTTGAATATAGTGGTTCTTCTCGATGGTTGAGTCCCACATGCATGGATATGACGACGACTATGAAGGTTCCATCATGTATAAGTTTTGGATCTTGTGTCTTCTGAGATGATGAGTCCATGATTATGAAGGGTATGGAGGATCTATCAGGTTCTTCTTCTTCTGGATACACATGATAATGATGATGGACCTGGAAAGTTTTGAATATATGTCTTTTCTGGATGTTGAGTCATGAATTATGAGGGTATGGAGGTCCCCCATCAGTTCTCCTTCATACAACAGAAATAATGATAATGGATCTGGGGATATGTTTGACAAATTGTGTCTTTCTGAGATGTTTGAGGTCCATGATTATGCGACTAATGAAGTTCCATCAGGTTAGTTGGATATCTGTCTTCTGAGATGTTGAGTCCATGATTATGAGGTTATGGAGGATCCATCAGGTTTCTTCTGGATACAACATGATAATGATGATGGATCCTGTCAATGTTTTGAATATTAAGGTCTTTCTGGGATGTTGAGTCCATGATTATGGAGGGTTAATTGAGGATCCATCAGTTCTCCTTCATACAACAGAATCATGATAATGGAATCTGGTATATGTTTGTTTTGAAAAAGTGTCTTGCTGAGATGTTGAGTCCGATTATATGTCGACATATGAGTTCCAACCACCATCAGGTATAGTGTTTGGATATCTGTCTTCTGAGATGTTGAGTCCATGATTATGAGGTATGAAGGTTCTAATCAGGTATCGGTTTTTTTTGGGAATATTATACTCTTTAATTCCCCCCCCCCACCTCTTCTCCCCCCCCTTCTAACTTCCATTCCTATTGTCCATTCCATGCTCTATGTACCACCACCCCCCTCCCCCCCTGCTCAGCCTCTCCCCCTCCTTCTGTTCCCACCACCCTGTGAGGCGTCACTCGCTTAGCCCTCACCGCCCTCGCCCCTCTGGGCCACACAGCTCGTGGCTAATCATGGTGACGAGCTACCAGTTCTCTCTCCCGCACAAGATGCCGACAGATGGCCACTTTTGCACTACATACGTCTCCAGTGGATCCAAACACCTCTCGGCTGTCCGCCCCCCTGATTTGTGACTTGTTCTATTGTACCGCGCATTAATTCATTTTTGTTTTGTCATTTCTGTATGTTGAAAAATTCCTAATAAAGCTTATAATTAAAAAAAAAATATACGTTTGGATATTATGTCTTCTGAGATGTTGAGTGTCCGTGATTATGACGACTATGAAGGATTCCATCAGGTTCTCCTTCATACAACAGAATACTGATAATGGGATCTGGGATATGTTTTGCAAATTGTGTCTTCTTTGAATGTTGAAGTCAATGATTATGACGACTATGAAGGTTCCATCAGTATAAGTTGGTATTATGTCTTCTGAGATCTTGAGTCCGTGGATTATGAGAGTTATGGAGGATCATTAGGTTCTCCTGCATACAACAGATGACATGGGTTATGTTGTGGATAGTGTGTCCTTCTGAGGATGTTAGTCCGTGATTGAGGTATGGAGGATCCCTCAGGTTCTCCTGGATATCAACATCATGATGATTGGGATATCTTTTAATAGTGTGTCTTCTGAGATGTTTAGTCCATGATTATTAGTGATGGAGCGTCATAGGCAATTTCGAAGTTGTGAATTTCGGCAACAAAAAATTCTTCCTAACTACTATTCGATTCTATATTCGGTGACATTCGAATAGGTCGCGTGTGATGAAAATATATCACGATCGCGAAAATTTTAAAATGAATGGTCACCGCTATTTATTTTCGCAATACATACATATTGCGAATATTCGGAATTGCGATATCCCCAACAAATTTCGAGATATTGGCGATTCTCGATTGCCAATATTTCGCTACAAATATTCATCATTTGAATATTCGAGCTCAACACTAAGAATTATGAAGGTTTATGGGAGGATCCATCAGGTTCTCCTGGATACTACAGATAATGGATATGGCATTAGTTTTGAATATAGTGTCTTCTAGATTTGAGTCCATGATTATGAAGGTTATGAAGGATTCCTTCAGGTTCTCCCTTGATACAACAATAATAATGGTTATGGATATCTCCTAGTTTTTGATAAAAGTGTCCTTCATAGATGTTGAGTCCAGACTATGAAGGTTCCTTCAGGTAGCACATCGGAGATGTTGAGTCCTGATTAGGAGGTTATGGAAGATCCATCAGGTTCTCCTGGATATCACATGATCATGATGATGGATCGGGATATTTTGAATATTGTGTCTTCTGAATGTGAGTCCATGCATTATTGAAGGTTTTAGAGGATCATCGTTTCTCCTTGCTATAACATGATAATGATGATCCATTTGGCATTAGATTGAAATATATTATCTTCTATGCGTCCATAATTAGTGAACACTATGAAGGTTCGATCAGGTAAAAGTTTGGATATCGTGGTCTTCTGAGATGTTGAGTCCAATGCTTATGAAGGTTTTTGGAGGATCCCATCAGGTTGTCTTGGATCTTACAATGCTATTGATGATGAATCTGGGATAAGTTTTCAAATATATCTTCTGATATATTGAATCATTTTTGGGTTATTAAGGATCCGTCCACAGGTTCTCCTGGATTAGAACATAAATGATGATGGATCTTGGGGATACGTTTAATTAAGTGTCTTCCCTGAGATTTGAGTCTATATATGAATTTTATGACGGATCTATAGGTTTCTCCTGGATACACATAATATGATGATGGTATGGCATTAGTTTGAATATAGTGAGGTCCATGATTTTGAAGACTATGAAGTTCCATCAGGTATACAAGTTTACAGGATATTGTGTGCTCTGAGATGTGGAGTCCACATGATTATGAGGTTATGAAGGATCCAGCAGGTTCTCTGGATACGACATGAGAATGAATGATGGATATGGTGTTTAGTTTTAATATAGTGTCTTCTGAGATGTTGAGTCCATGATATAAGGGTTATGGAGGATCCATCAGTCTCCTTGATACACCATAAATATGCTGGATCTTGGATATGTTTTGAAATTGTGTCTTTCTGAGACACCTGAGTCCATATTATGAAGGTTATGGGGGATCCATAAGGGTCTCCTGGAATCAGATGACAAAGCGAGGGATCCTGGTATGGGTTTTGAATAGAGTGTCTTCTGAGGTCTTGGTTCCAGCTTGTTCATGATTTTGGGGCTATAAAAACCCCATCAGGTTCTCATAGATACTAGAATGATATTGTTTGTGGATCTGGGATTCATTGAATATAGTTCTCTGAATCAATTGTCATGTTTTTGGATCATGGAAGATGCTAAGGTTCTCATGACACCACATGACAATGTTTGATGTATCTGACATATGTTTGAACCATCGGTTCTCATGGATCCTATGATTGAATGTTTTATTCATTTCTTTCATCATTTTTTTGAGTATGTTTGTCCAGATTGCTCAGGCTTGTTGGGTTATAGAGGATGCTCCCCCGGTTCTTCCTGGTTACCAGTACAAGTTTGAGTCTGAGGTAAAGTTTTTGAAATATCGGGTGTTCTGAGATGTTGGATCCACATTTACCTGATTTTAGCTTATCTATGGTACTTTTATGATGGTAGGTGTTCAGGACCTTTGACCCAGGTTGAAGAAACATTTTATGGAACGTCTTAATAGTAAAAGAATATTGGAAGCTCCCTCCCTGGGACTTGAAATGGAGGGCGGACTCATGCAAGTCACTCTCTGAGAAGCTTGCTGTACACAATCTTTATTAGAAATAATAACACAATATTATTTAAACGTGTCCAATTTTTGGTGTTTCACCCCAAAGGGCTTCCTCAGGCACATACAGTTATTGATCACCAGATGGATTAAGTGGTTTGCCAGTGCACCTTGGACGCGTCACACCAAGGAAACCTCCCAACTACAGAAGCCACAAACTGCTAAAAACCCGCTAGTTGGGGCCTGGTCTTATATTGATCCATAGGGTTGTCCAACTCTTTGTCCTTGAAGGACAAGGTATCGCTTGCATTCATTCGGTATATATTTCAGGAATGAAATTGCTGGTATAAGGCCCTGGATGGTAGAATATCCACATAGATCTCTGCTCCCTCCCAGCACTGGAACACACTAATCTTCCTCCCCCAGCACTGATTCAATGGCTCCTGGTCCTCAGGACAACCCTTCTGGATCAATATAAGAACCAGCCAACTAGCCGGCTTTAGCAGTTTGGCTTTCTGTTTGTTGGGAGTTTCCTCCTTTGGGTGCGCCGCCAAGATGCGCTGGGCAAACCAATGATACCATCTGGCTGATCATATCTGTACGTGCCTGAGGAAGCCCTTTGGGGTGAAACATGTTTGGCAAGTACATGGAGCCAGACTCAGAAATTGACACTTTTAAAGAGTGATGCATCCCCCTCCATGTAAATCCCCAGGGAGGGAAGCCCAACCTTCTTTTACCAATGAATTTTGGGAGGATGGGAAAGTGTGGACTTTTCCCATTCCTATCTTAAGGAAAAATCTTATAGGGCACCAGATACAATAGGAAAGGTCAATCTTGCAGTTGTCCATAGCATCTAAAGCCAGCCATACACAGTCGATTCCATGGACGCTCGATCACCTATCCGATCGATTCCGGCGATTCTGGCGGGAATCGCAGGGCCAATTAGAGAAATCCGATCGCTGGCGTACCACCTTGTCCAACGGATTCCGGACGATTCCGGTTTTCCGAATTGTCCACCATCAACAAATGGCAACTCCCCCTGATGTGGCAGAATCGGCATCAAAAAGCCCAACATGTTTGTTCTCTGTCGGATCCGATTCTTGGGCCCCTGAAACGATCAGGACCTGATCGTCGGACAAGGTGGGCTTCACACGCTTTCCGGCACGATCGTTTCGCGTGCACGGCGCGCCCGGAATCGATCGGCCCGAAATCCGACCGTGTATGGGGGCCTTAATTTTTTTCTTGTGGTGGAAATATTGCTCAAGCTGGATTGACTTTACAAACTGGACTTTGTATATTAGGTAAAGTTGAAGACAATTATGTGGTGGCTTCTGAAGCTTTGTTCTGACCAATACGTTTCAAGCTATAGGTGACGCCCTTGAAGGCCATCTTAGGGGCATAATGGTGAAGATCCTTGTTTTGGGCTCTTTCTGTATGGTGCAACATCTATCTTGTTGTCACCACCTTTTCACATGGGCCCGGGTGGAGACAACAAGTCTCAATATACATGGCACTTGACATGATTCATGCTGACAGCGCAGTCTAGAGCACAGTTCAACACTCGAGTAATAATTATCAAATGTGAAGAGGAGAGTCACTTATGTCCTTTAAACAATTGGAAAGCCTACGATCACAGGATGTTGGCTACAGACACTTCAGAGCTCCTTACAATAAGCCGATCCATCACTACCATGAGTCACTAGTCATCTGTGCAGATTGGGCATGAGCTTCATTCCTAAAGATTCTTTAAATGGTTCTGTGGCAAGTCAGAGCCGTTCGTGCTTAGACCAGTAGCAAGCATCCGCTCATTACTGCAAAGGCTGGCCACATGACTGGATCTTGGTTATTTGGGTGTTTTGCTTGGGCTGGATCCATTGTGGTCTTTAAGCGGTTCCTTGCCAGCTCCCCTGACTTGACTGCAACATATAACCCAGCCGTTGTTCCTTTCACATCAGGTCTGATGCGGCCCTTTATATGAGCCATACAACATCTGTCAAAACGAATCCGCAAGGAAAGAAATGAAAGCTCATCTGACGAAAGTTTATCCATGGTCCAATGGTGACTAAGGCAGGCTAAAAAGACAATTTAAGTAGAAGAAAGAAGAACATACGCCTGGCCTTATTAATAAATCATGGCCTCCTTTTTTCTCTGGATCAATTTAAAAATTACTAAGATCTATATAGAGGGATCACCACCTCCTTCTCAAAACAAACCCATACACACCATACAATTACCAGCAATTCTGTACAATCAACTTTTCTATTAACAAACCAATGTATATGAGGACCTTTCTACACCTTCCAATCACTATGTATTCTATCAAGGGCGGACCCAGCACTACATAGCAGTGATATATCTACCTTCCAATCAACTAGTCATTCCTATCAGGGAGACCCCACTCATAGCATGATATAGTACCTTTCCAATCACATGTATTCTATCAGTGGAGGACCCGGCCCTACATAGCATGTGATATACCTTCCAATCATCTATGTATTCTCTCAGGTAGGTCACTATACACATAGTTGTTGGTAGAATCTGATGGATATTGTATGGAGGAATCTCAAGGTGTATGGGGGGCTTTCATGTGATCCTAACTAAAGATCTATATAGCGGGATCAGGACCTCCTTTCCTCTAAATGTGATCTACTAAAGATGCTATATAGAGGACTCGGACCTCCTTCCTCTAAATGTGCTCTAACTAAAGATCTATATATAGGGTCATGACTCCTTCTCTAAATGTTATCTAACCTAAAGATCTATATCAGGAATCATTAGGATCTCTCCTTCCTCAAATGTGAGCTACTAAAGATCCTATATAGAGGAATCAGGAGCTCCTTCCTCTACAATGTTATCTAACTAAAAGATTCTATATAGGAATCAGGATCCTTCCTTCCTCTAATGTTTCTAACTAAACTAAGATCTATATAGAGGGATCAGGACCTTCCTTCCTCTAAATGTGATCTACCTAAAGATCATATAGAGGGAATCACAGGACCTCCTTCCCTCTAAATGTGATCTAACTAAAGATCTATATAGAGGGATCAGGACGCTTTTCTCTAAATGTGATCTTAGCTAAAGATCTATATAGATGATCAGACCTTCCTTCAGCCCCTCCTTTAGACTTGTTGGAGGACCTGTTCTAGTGTTTTGAGGACATGGACATAATACATCATTATAATAATATGACCACTTGCCATATGTCTATTTTCCCATCTTTTGCCGCTGTTCTGGTCCATAAAGTTTTCCATCATCTCCAGCTCTTCTGTAAACAATATCCATCCCTTTTCTTAGCCTGGCATATGATTTCCCCATTTTAGACCGTCCTGTTTTCCAACCATCCTACAAATGAGGTCCTCATATTTAGGTGGCAGATTGCCGCGTCTGTCGCATTGTGTTGACAGACAATTTCATCTCCACAAATGGCCCCCAGAAACCGATCTAAGGCTGACCTTGGATCCTTTGTTTATTTTTTTCTCTGCTGCGGTGGCCCCCCCCAAGAATGCTAATATTGTTAACGCCTCGCTTGCCGCTCCATCACTTTTCATGTTAAGGAGCTGTCACTCAGTGCCTCAACGGTTTTTCCGACAAATGGTTACTGCGCGGGCTGTTGTGGAGCACGCGGGATCGTTACCGTTTAATTGTATTGGCGGCTATTATCATAATTCCACAACAGATCTTTTCTTCTCTGGTCTTTTCTATTTTCCTCGCTTGTTTCTTTTTATCAGTCTAGTCGATTGGCACTCCGCTGTGCGCCAAACATCCTGTAACGCCAGCTCCTCCTTTCCGTCAACATCACTGAGAGGTGAGATCTAGCTTGTCAGTAACTCAACCAAAGTCATGTATTCGAAAGTTGCCTGAAATACTGTTAAGGGCCACATACATCGTTTAAGCCCCATACACCACATACAATTACTCATGCAACTTCTGTACAACCAACTTTTCCTTCTACTACCAAACCATGTAATATGAGGACCTTCTACACCTTCCATCACGATGTATTCTATCAGGGGGACGCCGAACACTACTACAAGTGATAATATACCTTCCATCCTATGTATTCTATCAGGGACAGGAACCCGGCACTAATATCAGTGATATATACCTTCCCAATCACTATGTATTCTATCAGGGAGGACCCGGCACTACATAGCAGTGATATTAACCTCCAATACTATGTATTCTATCATGGAGGTCACTATACTACATAGTTGTTGGTATTCTATAAAATTGTATGGAGAGAATCTGAGAGGTGGTATGGGGGGCTAAGATCTCTCTGTTAGATTTCCTTTAGATCTCCTATTGTGTTTATTTACCAAAAACCATTCATATGAGGGACTTTGTAAACCATCAAGTCTTCCTGTGTTCATCGCAGAAGACCCGGCACTACATAGTTTTGGTAGATCTAAAGGATATCTGACAGAGAGGATCTAAAGGTGTATTGGCAGCTTTTTGTGACCCTGATTGGCGTCGGTTTTGTGGTTGCAAAAAAACGTTTCATGCATACGGTTTTCATTTTATGCACCTCGGTTACTCTACATCTATTGTCTTTAGGTATGGCAAGTGGACTGAGGTAAGTACGGAAAATAAACCTGGGCATTTTTGATTTCTTTATAGATCAAGTGCCATTGATGCCGTGCACGTTCACAAGCTTGATTGCGCTTGAATCTGTTAACACTAATGACCATCCAGTTTTCCCCTTTAAGCGGGATCACAATTCCACTCGGAGGAGCTCAGTCCATCAGGGTTCCAAATGTGGAAAAACAAAAAACCAATAGTTCGAGTTTCCATTACTGTTTGTATGGAGTACCAAAGTTCGGATGGGCGGGTCACACGCCATGGTCGGGGGTTCCCTCTGGAGGAAAGTTTAAGCTGTGTGTGCTCGCTGATCGATCTTGTTGAATGTGCGCGGTATCGATAGGTCAAAAATCAGCTAGAGCTAACAAAAAAAAAAGAAACTTGTTCAACGAATTCAAGTTACTTGGCAAGGCCCCTGAACATGGTAATCATCACCAACATTGCTAGAATGACAGAAGACGGTTTGGTGGTCATATTTTTTAACAACAAAGAAATTTGTCTCTAACACAAATAGTACTTTCAATCAATTAGTTTAACAGTCAATACAACAAATTTCGAAAAATCTGCAAGTTCGACTTCACTTTGAACTTAATGTATGCAAAAACTCACATGCTGCCTAGAGCAAAACATGTCTTATCCCAAATGTTCCTCACAATCCCCTCTTCTCTACATCTCCAGCAAGTTTGGTGATCGATACGCATTTTTCAAGGGGACTTTGCAATCAGCTTCACAAAGTCTTAGCATATCGAAAAATTCCTGACCATCTCTAACCATCTCTGGGACCACGAAGCCCACTGGGTGGTTGATGGAGCTTGGCAATAGACATGACCATGTAAATGAAAGAAACCAGAGATCACGATGGGCAGCCAGATGTGGCAGCAGGTAGGGCAGGTACCCACCCCGTTGTAATTTGTCTATTTTATATCTGATATCATTTTTTTTTACTTGACAGAGGACAGTTCACTTTAAACATGTCTCATTTAAGCTGGCCATACACCTTTAGATATCCTTTAGATCTACACAACTATGTAGTTCCCGGGCCCTCATGCCATTGTACATATTAGACTTTATGGTTTAGACAGTCCCTCATATTACATGGGTTTGGTAAAACAAAGGAGATCTAAAGGGTATTGACAGAGATCTAAAGGGTAATTGTGCCCCTAACTTAAGAGCTCTGTGTTGTTCCTCTCTCCCTGATATCGATTTTTTTTACTTGGACAGAGGACAGGTTCCTTTAAATCTGCTCATTTACAGTACGAGCATCTTCATTGTGTCCCCCCTGATAGGTCTTGTAAATCAAAAACAGAAAGCTCCTTTTCACCTCTACTCTGCCAGTTTTGGAGGGCGAATCGCTGCCGTGCCATCTGTCATCTGTAGTAATACGGTGGGGTTGCCAATGATTGGTGCGCGGAAGCAGGTGCCATGTGCTGATGCAGATGCGTAGGGTGCAAACAGATTTATTAACACCTTAGGGGTGGAGACACCCTGGAAAAACAAGCCTTTGTGAAGAGCGCCCGCCCATTTTAGATGTGGCATACCAAGTCTGTTCTTGGTACTGGCAGGAGGGCTGACTAGGAGACTAAAGCAGGGTATAACAAGACGCCTCAATCACTGGAGCTGGTCCGATGCTCCCTGCGAGGCAGCTCTGCTCTCCCTCCAGCTCAGCCAAAGCTTTGCATGGAGACTCACTCAAGCTAGGGTGAGACAGCTCTGCTCTCTCCCAGGTCAGCCAAAGCTTGCATGGAGACTCTCCCAGATCTTGGGAGACAGCTCTGCTCTCTCTCCGCTCAGCCAAGCTTTGCATGAGACGTCGCTCAGAGCTGGGGAGACAGCTCTGGCCTCTCCCTCTCCAGGTCAGGCCAAAAGCTTTGCATGGAGACTCTCCCCCGAGCTGGGGAGACCGCTCTGCTCTCTCTCCAGTCAGCCAAAGCTTTGCATGGAGACTCTCCCAAACTGGGGAACAGCTCTGCTCTCTCCTTGCTGAGCTGTGCCTGGCTGATCTGGGGAGACAGCTCTGCTCTCTCCTCCATCCAGCTCAGCCAAAAGCTTTGCATGGAGACTCTCCCAGAGCTGGGGAGACAGCTCTGCTCTCTCTCCAGCTCAGTCCAAAGCTTGCATGTGAAGACTCGCTCATAGCTGGGAGACAGCTCTGCTCTCTCTCCAGCTCTGCCAAAGCTTCATGGCGACTCTCCCAGACTGGGGGAGACAGCTCTGCTCTCTGTCTCCAGCTCAGCCAAAGCTTGCATGGCTGACGCTCCAAAACTGGGGGAGAACAGCTCTGCTCTCCTCTGGCTGAGGCTGGCCGCTGAGCTGGGGAGACAGCTCTGCTCTCTCTCCCAGCTCAGCCAAAGCTTTGCATTGAGAACTCTCACATAGCTGGGGAGACAGCTCTGCTCTCTCTCCAGTCCAGCTCATGCCCCAGCTGCATGAGACTCGCTTCAGAGCTGGGGAGACCGCTCTGCGTGCTCATCCTCTCCAGCTCAGCCCAAGCTTTGCATGGAGACTCTCCCAGAGTGGGAGACAGCTCTCTCCTCTCTCCATCTCAGCCAAGCTTTGCTGGACACTCTCCCCAACTGTGGAGACAGCTCTGCTCTCTCTCTGGCTGAGCTGGCCTGGCTGAGCTGGGGAGACAGCTCTGCTCTCTCTCCAAGCTCAGCCAAAGCTTTGCATGGAGACTCGCTAGAGCTGGGGAGACAGCTCTGCTCTCTCGTTCCACTCACCACGTTTGCATGGGAGACTCTCCCAAAACTGGGAGACAGCTCTTCTCTCACTCCATCCTCAGCCAAGCTTTGCATGAGACTCTCTCACTCATTATCTGGGGAGGCAGCCCTGCTCTCCCCCTCCACATCATTGCTTTTCATCTGGTGCCAGGCCTCCTTGTGGCATCCCTTGTCAATGACGGGTGAGCATAGTAAGTTGCTCCAGGTTGGAGGTTCTCGGTTGGCCATGCACTAGTAATTTGCACCCCCCCCCCCCCCCACCCCACTGACCTGAGCGTCACATAATTGCATTGATGGCTGTTGTAAAATCAGACCCATAAGAATTGGCATCCTTTTGGGGACCCTACTCTCCACAATTTACTTACCAAGGGAAGGTCTACCTAAAATCTTCAGTTTACCCTGAGGGTCGCCCATACCCCAGTGGTGGGCACTGATTTGATATTAGGGCCACAAGTGCAGCCCTCTGCATCACTAAAAAGGGCCGCACAAAACATCAAACCAGCCCTCCCCATCCACATATCTCAGCAGGTGGTGGCCAGAGTGCCCGACAGGTATTAAAACCTACAGTAACCCCCCCCCCCCCCCACCCTCCTCCTGCCCCTGTGTGCTCGCTCATTTGTAGACCTGGTTTCCTTCCCCTGATAAATATGCCAATGTAACGATGTGGAGCCAAAGTTCTTAGGAGCTGGGTCGTGTGTGACCACTTCACTGGTAAGTTGCTATGCCATTGTGCATTAACAGTTCCGTTTTTGGGGCCGCATGGAAGAAGGCCAAGAATCAACACCCCAAGGGCTCAGGTTGGGCACCTAGACATACACCTTTATATTTCTCTGTCAGATGTCCTTTAAGATCTCCTTTTGTTTTACCAAAACCATGTAATAATGAGGGACTTTCTAACCATCCCAGTCCTCCCTGTTTCTATCGCAGAGGCCGGCACTACATATTGTTAGTATATCTAAATGATCTCTGCAGAGAGATCTAAAGGTGTATGGCCAGCTTTAGGGCTACAAGAGTGCGACCAATGAACAAAATACGGGTCACTTTTGCACTATCATTCATCGATCCCATTGGGTCAAATATCGTCTGGAGTCAATATCAAATCGATTGTAACACCACACTTGGTCATCGATTTTCCTAATCGATTCATTCCTTATTATAATCGTCATTAAACACTTTCTGCCTCAAGAGGCGCCTGGATCCAAAAAATGACATTTAATCTAAATGATCTACTGAACTTTACATCGGACATAGACGATCCCTTTCTATTGATCACAGCTGGTCCATTTTCCTGGTGTAGCCTCTTATTTAGGTCTCTTCATAGGACCATCCTGCCAGCAAAGAGCTGATGATAGTGCGGTGTTCTAAGGGTAATGTTCCACATCCGTGGGACCCCCTACCCCAGTGTTCCCAAACTTTCCCTTGCAGGCCCCCCTTTTACTATTTATGAACATTATGGGACACCCTTCCCTATTCAAAACACATGTTATGCATGAGGGCCTGCGGCCCCCCCTAGAATACCTTTGCGCCCCGGGGGCGGATTGAGAAAGAAAGGGGTGTGGGCGGTGTAGGTAGGGGGAGTGATTATCTGGTATGGGGTGTAAAGGCAGAAGAAGGGGGAGTGATGGTAGGTGTATTGTAGTGGGTAGAGAGGAGATGGGGGGAAAGTTTGTGTATGGGACTGGGAGAGATGCGGGGGTTAGGTAGTGGTGAGGGGGGGAAGAGGGTCCACGGTGGGGGGGAGTAAGGGGGGTAGGGGAATGGGTGGTATGGAGGGAAGGGGCAAATGGAAGGGGTGAGAAGAGTGGGGGTGGGGGGGCGTTCGAAGGAGATGGAGGGGGATTGTAGAGAGAAAGAGCGGGGAGGGTGCGTTTGGTTGGAGTGGTCGACAAGGGGGAGGGTGATTTGGGGGTGGTTAGTGGGGTTGAGGTGTAGTTGGCGGGAGTTGGCGGAATGTGCGGGGTTAGGGAGAGCGGGATGGTGGGCTGGGGAGGTGGATGGGTGTGGTGGATGGGGGTGTGTTGGTTGAGTAGAGGTGGGATTGGATGGAGGGGGTAGGGAGGTAGTGTTCGGAGGGGGGCGGTCATTGAGAGAGAGGGAAGAAGTGGTGGGGGAGGTGAGGGTAGTGTGGGTTGGTGTTGTGTGGGGGGTCAGAGGATGGGTGGGAGAGGAAATGGCGCGAGTTGTGTTGTTGGGGGGGGGGGGAGGGGGGGGGGGTGGGGGATAGAGAAGGTGGAGGGTGGTTTAGAGGAGAAGGACCGTTGGAAGTAAAGTTCTGTAGTGAGGAGGGACGGAGGGGGGACATAGGGAGAGAATGGACATGTAAATGGGGAGGTGGTGATGAAGGGACCTCAAGTGGGGGAGTGGGTTGCCCGTGCGTGGGAAGGGGATCGTCGGGAGTGTAAGAGATTGGATTGAGTTAAAGGGGGTGGTGGTATCGGGGACACGGGTAGCAGGTAGGTGGTTGGAGGGGGTAGGGGTAACGGCTGCTCGGTGGGTAGGTGAGCAGGGCTGGGTAGGGGAGGGGGTGGGGTGTGGTGGGGGGGGTTTGGAGGGATGAGCGTGGGTAGGGTTGAGTGTCTGTAGGGCTGGGGGTGTACAGTGCTCTCTCTATGTATGGAGGGGGGCTGTGGAAGGTGGGTGTGGGGAAGCGGTTGGGTATGTGTAAGGTAGGAAGTCGTTGGAGTAGAGCGGTGTAGAGGTGGGTGTGGGGGCGGGCAGAATGTTGGCGTGGGGTAGAGTAGGGTAGGAAGGTGTGGGTTTTTGGGGGAAAAAGAGGGGTGAGTGGATGTTAGGATGGTATGTTTGGGTTTGTGGAGGAGACGGGGGTGAGGGAGTTCCCCCAGTTTGGGGAACCACTGCCCCACGCTAAGCACATTGCCTTGGCGGTAGGTCCCGATGGAGTAGTACACTTTAAAAAAAAACCCAGCTCGGCAATTCTGTGGTCTCACAGCGCTGAGCCGTTTCCGCCGCCATGCAGTGGTTAATGTATTTGGAATAGTGTTAACCCCTGCAGAGCTGCGGATGTCTGAACACACATCCACCGTCAAGCTAAATGTACTCAGTGCTGTGAATCCACCCCCTAAGGTGGCTGTTTAGGCTTCCCAGTGTCTCTGGAAGTTTATCCCACCACCCCCCGATGTTTGCGATGTTCAAAACCCACCTCTATAGTTCTCTATAACAACCTGAAGTTTCCTGATCTGTCCCAAACAAGGAGCAAACCTCACAGGGTGTTGTAATAGGCAAAAGTCATGCATCCTCCATCATCTAAAGCCCCCCTACACTCTACATCTACAATCACCTTTTCTTCTACCAAAACCATGTAATGAAGACCTTTCGACACTTCCATCACTATGTATTCTATCAGTGAGGACCCGCAACATACATAGCATTGATCTATACCTTCCAATCACTGTGTATTCTATCAGGGAGACCCTGCACTCTACTAGCAGTGATATATACCTCCAATCACTATGTATTCTATCAGGGAGGACCCGGCACTACATAGCAGTGATATAATACTTCCAATCACTAGGTATTTCTATCAGGGAGGACCCATCACAACATAGCATGATATATCCATTCTCCAACACTATGTAATTCTATCATGGAGGACGCCGCACTCCTAGCAGTGATATTAACTTCCAATCACTCGGTATTCTATCAGGGAGGACCCGCACTACATAGCAGTGATATTACCTTCCACTCACTATGATTCTTCAGGGGGACCCGGCACTCACACTATCATTGATATATACCTTCCAATCACTAGGTATTCTATCAGGGATATCACTTTACCTACATAGTTTTTGTTAGATCTTATGGAATTGTATGGAGGTCTAAAGGTGTATGGGGGCTTAAGGGAGGGCCGACACTCATGAAATACTTGATATCCTAATCTGTGCAAAAACAAAATTGGAGGGGTGTTGTAAGTGCGCTGATGTCATATACCAATGAAAATGCCAATCTCCCTAGGGTCCGGGAAGCAACGAGCCCTTACTGCCAGTACTGGTATTGGCTGTATATGTCATCTATTGTTCTCATATAGAGGAGCTCCATGGTGTGGATCTTCAAAACCCCTGTTTTGGGTCTTCAGGCTTTGGTGGTAATGATAATGTATTCAAAGATCCAAATCATACCTTGTAGCCAGACTTCATCAGAAGTCCCGCTGTCTAAAGCCCCCATACACCTAAAGAAAGATCGAATCCATACCATTTCTATTAGATCTACCAACACCTATGTAAGTAAGTGGCCTCTCTGTATAGAATACATAGTTATTGGGAGGTATATATCACTGCATGTAGTGCCGGGTCCTCCCTGATAGAATACATCGTGATTGGAATGTATTATCACTGCTATTGTATGCCGGGTCCCTTCCCGGATGAATACCTATGGTTGGAAGTAACTATCACTGCGATGTAGTCCTGGTCCTCCTGATAGAACACATAGTGATTGGAAGGTATATATCACTGCTAGTAGTGCTGGGTTCCCTCCTGATAGAACACATAGTGATTGAAGGTATATTCACTGCTATGTAGTGCCGGTTCCTCCTGAGTTCGATGTATCATAGTGATTGTCAGGTATATATCACTGCTATGTAGTGCCGGGTCCTACCTATAGAATACATAGTGTTGAAGGTTATATCACTGCTAGTATTGCCGGGTCCTCCCTGATAGAATACATAGTGATTAGAGGTATATACACTGCTATGTGTGGCCCGGGTAAATCCCTGATATATACATAGTGATTGGAATGTATATATCACTGCTATTAGTGCCGGGGAGCCGGGTCCCTCCCTTATAGAATACATAGTGATTGAAGGTATATATCACTGCTATGTAGTGCAGGGTCCTCCGGATAGAATACATAGTGATTGGAAGGTGTATATCCTGCTAGGTAGTGCCGGTCCTCCCTGATAGAATACATATGATTGGAAGGTAGATATCACTGCTATGTATTGCTGGGGTCCTCCCTGATAGAATACTAGTAATGGGAGTATATATCACTGCTATGTAGTGCTGGGGCCTCCCTGATAGAATACATAGTGATTGGAAGGTATAACTATATCACTGCTATGTAGCCGGTTTCTCTCTGATAGAATACATAGTGATTGGTAAGGTATATATCACTGCTATGTAGTGCCGGTCCTCCCTGATTAGAATACATAGTATTGGCAGGTCTATATCACTGCTATGTATGTCAGTTCCTTCCTGATAGAATACTAGTGATTGGGAAGTATATATCACTGCGATGGTAGTGCCGGGTCCTCCCCTATAGATACAATAGTGATTAGAATGTATGTATCACTGCTTATGTAGTTGCCGGTCCTCCCTAATAGAAATACATAGTTTTGTAAGTATCTATCACGCTATGTAAGTGTCACGGTCCTTCCTGATAGAATACATAGTGATTGGGAGGTATATTCACTTCTATGTAGTGCTGGGTCATCCCTGATAGATAGATGTGATTGAAAGGTATATATCACTGCTATGTAGTGCTGGTCCTCCCTGATAGAATACATAGTGATTGGGAGGTATATATCACTGCTAGTTAGTGCGGGTCTTGGGCGGGGACACAGGGGTCCCCCACAGAGTATACCAGACCCCCTTCTAGCATAGGGTCTGTCCAGCTCTGGAACAGGAGGGCCCAAATGGTATGCGGTCCCCCACAGGACATCCCAGACCCCTTACTTGCATAGGGTCTGATATCTATGAAAAGGGTGACCGACCACGAATAACACAGATCCCCCACAGAGTATACCAAACCCGCCTTCTCGCAAAGGGTCCTGTTAAGCTCTTGAACAGGAGGGGCCACAAATGACACTGGGGGTCCCCCCTGAGCATACCATACCCCTTTTGGCAGACAGAAAGGGGGGGGGGCACCCCCATGTCCCACAGTCCCGATGCCATACTCCACCAGGGGGATACCACTCCTTATGGTTATTCTCTTACCTCACATAATGGCCCAGGCTTGTGGTGGCTTTAATAAGCGCATCCCTAGTTCCCATTCCGTACCCTATTACACTTAGTACAGAGGTCCCAAAGAACTCTTAAGCTAGCCATACACAGTCGGATTCCATTAGCCGTTGATCACGACCGATCGATCCGGCGATCTCAGCGGGAATCGGAGCTCCGACAATCGGCCAATTCAGAGTATCCGATCGCTGCATACCACCTTGGTCCCCGGATTCCTGACGATTCCGTTTCCGATCCGCTTACTTCCCAAATGGGGGGGGCCCCAAACTCCCCCTGATCCGGTGCAGAACCGGATCAGAAGACAACATTTTGGTTCTCTGTCGGATCCGATTCTGAGCCCCTGATCAATCGGACAGCGAAACTATCGGACAAGGTGGGCTGCACAGCGAGTCCGGCACGATCGTTTCGCGTGCACGCGCCCGAATCGAGCGTCCCGGAATCCGGGGTCGGAAAATCCGACCCGTGTAATGGTGCCTTTATCATTCAGAGGTTTTTTGGAAGGTTAAGTCCTAGAAATGGGACAAGAAGAAATACATTGTAAAATCCTTATACTCCCCTAAGGAAATTGTCTGGCGCAGTGGTGGGGGGTCTCTTTCTTTGAAGCTCCAGTGTGGTCCTGTGTCCTCAAAGTCTGGCCATTAGATTCAGATGATGGTGGATTGATATCTGCCCGTCGTTTTCCACGGTCCTGCGCATGCACATTCGTTATGCGCAGGAGACCATGGGCACCCGCCAGGCAGACTGTATATGAACCAGTCTAAGAGTTCATCCTGAACGAAAGAATTTCTTCCTAAAATAAGCTTAATATCGTTTCTCTTCCTTCCTCTCCACTTTGCTGAAATAATGTCATTCTAGGTTTTAAACGCCAAACAGAGTTTTATTATTACCTTATTGCTCTTTAATCAACTTTCCAAAGTCACGCGTCCCCGTAGAGCGGCACGCGTCGCCTCCGGCCCGGTGGCTTTTGTTTGGCATTGTTCCCGAGCCGTCATAACTCCTTTATTTGTCCCCAGCGGCAGGCGCGGAGGAGATCAGAGCTTTCTCTTACTCTCCCACCAATCCGGCTTTTATGTTAATGTCCGGCTTAATATGGCCGCCGTAGATGCAGGAGGATGACCTAAATTAATTGTTAATATGGGATGAATTAGCGCTGATGTCAATTGTCATTAATTATTTTTTTCAGACTTGCTGGAGACCGCGGTAATAGTCCAATGATCTACTGGAAATAAATACTCTGGGGCATAGCTCTCATCCACCTGTTGTAGGCCAAGCTGTGTCAACGGAAGGCCTGTTCTGGGGACTTAAAGTCTTGTACAGTCACCATCAAGCCCCCCCATACACCTTAAGATCGATCCATACAATCTCCTTAGATCTACCACAACTATTAGTTGCCCGGGTCTCCCTGATAAATTCATAAGGATTTGAAGGTATATATCCACTGCTATTTATTGCCGGGTCCTCCCTGACAGAATACATAGTGATTGGAAGGTATATATCACTGCTATGTAGTGCCGGGTCCTCCCTGATAGAATACAATAGTGATGAAGGTATAATATCACTGCTATGTAGTGCCGGGTCCCTCCCGATTAGATACATAGTGATTGGAAGGTTAGATATCACTGCGATTTATGCCGGGTCCTCCCTTTAGAGAATACATAGTGATTGGAAGGTATAATATCACTGTCTATGTAGTGGTCGGGTCCTCCCCTGATAGCATACATAGTGATTGGAAGGTATATATCCTGCTATGTAGTGCGGGTCCTCCCGATAAATACATAGTAATTGGAGGTATATATCACTGTTATGTAGTGCTGGGTCCGCCCTGATAGAATACATAGTGATTGGTAAGTATATATCACTGCTAGTGTAAGTGCTGGGTCTCCCTGATAGAATACATAGTGATTGGCAGGTATCTATCACTGTTATGTAAGTGCTGGGTCCTCCCTGATAGAATTTCATAGTGATGGAATTATACTATCACTGCTAATGTGTGCCGCCGGGTCTCCTGATAGCATACATATTAATTGTAAGGTATATATCACTGTTATGTAGTGCTGGGTCCTCCCTGATCAGAAACATATTGATTGGAAGTATAAATCACTGCTATGTATTGCTGGGTCTCCCTGATAGAATACAAGTGATTGGAATTTATATCTCACTGTTATGTATGGCGTGGGTCCTCCCCTGATAGAATCATAGTGATTGGAAGGTCTATATCACGCTATGTAGTGCCGGGTCCTCCCCTGATCAAATACATAGTGGATTGGAAGTAATATATCACACTGCTATGTAGTGTGGGTCCTCCCTGATAGAATACATAGTGATTTGAAGGTATATATCACTGCTATGTAGTGCTGGGTCCTCCCTGATCGAATACATAGTGATTCGGAAGGTAGAGATCACTGTTATTAGTGCTGGGGTCCTCCCCTGATCGAATTCATAGTGATTGGAAGGTAATATATCACTGCTATGTAGTGCCAGTGCCGTGTCCTCCCTGATCAAATACATAGTGATTGGAAAGGTATAATATCACTGCTATGTAGTGCCGGTCCTCCTGATAGAATACATAGTAAGTATGGAAGGTTTAGAAAGCTCCTCATATTACATGGTTTTTGGTAGAAAAAAGTTATTGTACAGAATTGATGAAAAGATTGTAAAGGTATATGGAGGCCTTAAGGCTTTTTTTCCACTAGATCGCTTGCTTGTGATTCTAATCGAGATCGGGAGCAATTTTTAAGGCCTTGATTTTTCCACCCCTGATCGCGGCCCATAGAGATTATGGGGACGCGTTCAAAATCAAATTATTGGTACCCGAGTATTTGAACATGTCCATTTATGCCTAATGAAACACGATCAAAAACCGGCAGGGTGGCATTCAACCACGTACCCCGGAAATCGCGATACCACGCCCATCGCGGCTGATCTCGGGTGGTAGATTGTTGATCATGCCCATTGACGCGAATGTGAGCGATGTCACTAGTGCCGCGATTACATACACGGTGATCCCGGCTGGTTGTTCCTAGTGGAAACATACTTAGGTAATGTCCCCACTTGAGCAATCTCCCATGATCCTCGCAGGTGGAAATGCTTGCCTTTTTTGCTGAGACGATCAGGGGCTTTCTGAAGTGTTTTTGTCCACGATTTGGGCCACAGATTTTCTGTCTGATCGACCCATAGAGAATGAAGGGACGCCTTAAAAAATGGTCCAGTCCATGTCGGACCGCAATTTGGGCGCAACCACCCGCGTCCCGCAAATCAAAACACCGTGAGCCTGACGCGGTGCAGTGGGGATGAGAACCATTCCAATGAATGGGCGCATTTTCGTCCTACGTGGACGTTGACCCATAGGACTCGATCGAGCGACCATCGGAATGAATGGGTGCTCCTTAAAAAAAAATGGTCCATTCATGTCCGGACGCAATTGGGCGCCAACC
>CM070042.1:56401439-56413039 GCA_036250615.1 Ptychadena robeensis
TCCACATGTTCTTGAGGCATGTGACCTTGTGTTCTTGTGGCCCGTGTCCACATTTTTGAGACCCATGTACCAATGTTCTTGAGGCCAGTGTCCCCATGTTCTTGTGGCCCCTGTCCACGTGTTCTTAAGGTCCATGTCACCATTTTTTTAAGGCCCATGTCCCCGTGTTCTTGAGGCCAGTATTGAGGCCAGTATCCCCATGTTCTTAAGGTCCATGTCCACATGTTCTTGTGGCCTGTGTCCACATGTTCTTGAGGCCTGTGTCCACATGTTTTTGAGGCTTGTGTCCACATGTTTTTGAGGCCTGTGTCCACATGTTTTTGAGGCTTGTGTCCACATGTTTTTGAGGCATGTGTCCACATGTTCGTGAGGCCCATGCCCCGATTTTTTGAGGCCCATGTCCACATGTTCTTGAGGCATGTGACCTTGTGTTCTTGTGGCCCGTGTCCACATTTTTGAGGCCCATGTACCAATGTTCTTGAGGCCAGTGTCCCCATGCTCTTGTGGCCCCTGTCCACGTGTTCTTAAGGTCCATGTCACCATTTTCTTAAGGCCCATGTCCCCGTGTTCTTGAGGCCAGTATCCCCATGTTCTTGTGGCCCATGTCCCCATGTTCTTGTGGCCCATGTCCCCGTGTGCTTGAGGACCATGTCCCCATGTTCTTGAGACCCGTGAACCCATGTTCTCGAGGCCTGTGTCATCATGCTCTTGAGGCTCTTGTCCCCATGTTCTTGAGGCCCGTGTCCATTTTCTTCAGGCTTGTGTCCCCATGTTTTGAGGGCTCTTGTCCCCATGTTCTTGAGGAAAATTGGAAAATTGTTCATTTTTTTCCCCAAACAATAGTTCGTCTCCCCCATTTCAAATGTTTTAGGACCAATGCTATTGGATGTTTCCGAGGCTTCCAGAAGAGGGAGTAATTGAGCTATGTATGGGTACCACTGCAGGAACATTGTGATGATAAAAGGCCTGGCTCTTTAGATGAACTGAACACAAAGTATCCTTCTAACCAGCTGCACTGATCGCTCCGTACCACTAGATGTCACTGACGTCTCAATGTAGAATTTTCAACAACGGAAAAAGTCCTTCTGCCCCCTGACAAAGTTCAATAACTAACTCAGTGGTTTTATAGGTATCTGGTTCTAGACCTAACTTTTATTTATAAAGCACCAACATATTATGCAGCGTTGTACATTAAATCATGATTGAAGGACTTAACAAGCTTACATACAAGTACAAACTATGACACAGAAGGGGAGGAGGACCTTGCCCCATTGAGCTTACAATCTATGCGTTTCGAGAACAGAGTGGGTGGGGGAGATGGATCTGTGGTTACCTGGTGATCAGTGGCGGTTGTAGGCATTGTCAGCCTGGGGGTTGCCCTGGGCAGCATCATACCTGGGAGCGGCATCTGCCCCATAGGGCAGCCACCTATTCATGTGCCCACCCGGAGAGAGAGAGAAGGAGTAGAGGAGACCCACAAACACCCCAGTGCTCTCTCTCCCTAGAGTGGAGATGTTCTTGGGGGGAGGGTCAGGGGTGGTTGGGAGGGTGTTGGAACCGAAGTCTCACCTGTCCCACCTCATGAGCAGCCCACCCTCCAGGAGTGACCAGAGGTGCCAACTGGTTATGATCACCCTGGGACCACCCATGCTGGTGATGTGAGGGATAAGAAGATGATGAGTAAGCAAGACTGAAGAGAGGAGAAAGTCAGGTAGTTGTGGTGTCCCTAGAGAAGTCTTGAAGCTGTGGATGGGAAGAGAGTATGGGTGGGGATGTCACTAGTAGATTGGAAGATTATAGTTCGGGGTTGTCCCCCTCTGGTACACTTTCAGGCCATATAAGGAACTGACCACGTAGTGAAAAAAATACCCAATGCCTGGCTGGTGTTTATATTCTCAGGTGTGTGACTGAAACTGTAGAAAGGTGGGTTGTAGTGTGCTGTACCATGGTCAATTAGGGGTTATTTGTGTCCTCATGAGTAATGTCAGAGATTGTAGGCTGGGAAAAACAGTGGGAGGTGTCACTGTAAATGTTTGGGACATGTGATATTGTGATCTTGGAGAGCCATCTGGGAGGAGAATTGGTTTTTATATTTATAAGTTAGGGACTTTCAGGAAATAAAGTTCTTCCTAGCAGCAGAGTAACAGAGAGCAGATGTGCATTGGATCCCGTGGGGAACAGGCTTCAGTCCTGTGGATCTGAAGACCAGGCCTGTTCTGAGATGTAATTAAGGCCTCACCCTTGTACCCCATGCTGGGGTCAAGGGCAAAGTCCTAGCCTAGGAGGAGACACTTGGGTGGAGAAGGCTAGGCCAGAGAGACTGTACCGGTAGACGCTGCTCCCAGATGGCTCCCAGGTAATTGCCACCATGATGAGAATGCAATAAAGGGGCACCGTATTTACAACAACTGGATTTGTTTTGGACCTTTATTGGGGATGTGCGCAAGACCCTGCCAACTGTGAGAGAGCCCGCTCAACCACTGTTGCCAATGAGGACCGTGAAGCCTGGGAACAGGGAGGTGCATCTGTGTGAAGGTATGTAGAGTGTCCGTGGCAACATTGAGGTGAGGTGTCGTCCCCTGATTTGCCCTGGTACGTGCGGTGCACACGGAGACAAGTGCTGGGCGGGGCTACCTCTTTCAAAATCACTGAACCTAATTAATCAGCTTTGCATCCAGTCTGCATTCTGTAGAGTTCAGCAATGGCCGCTTCCATTCCCTCTCTGTGATGGGTCCACTTTAAGAAAGAACGTTATGACATCATGGTGATCCATGTTTGAAAGCAGGAAGTCATCCATAACTCCGTCTGGTGAGCTGCCAATCTACAGGAATGTCGGTGTGTCTGTTCAGCGGCCATTATTGAAGAATAATTGTGACAGGTTGTTATGGGAAGCCAAAGGAACAGCGAAGGTTGGGGAAGCTGCGATATGGATTTACACCATCAGCTACCTTGATTATTCCATTAACCCCTTGCAGTGACGGACAGACCACGGACAACCTTGCATGGCCAGGGAGCCAGTGCCTTAGCCTCAACTCCCACCTTCACTTAGCCTCAACTCCGACTTTCCCTTAGCCTCAACTCTGACCTTACCTTAGCTTCAACTCTGACCTTCCCTTAGCCTCAACTCCGACCTTCCCTTAGCCTCAACTTCGATCTTCCCTTAGCCTCAACTCCAACCTTCCCTTAGCCTCAACTCTGACCTTTCCTTAGCCTCAACACTGACCTTCCCTTAGCCTCAATTCCGACCTTCCCTTAGCCTCAACTCCAACCTCAGTGGAAAACAAGCCCTAATGGTTTGCAAGATGTAAATGATAAGCTTCTATTTCCTTTCCTCCATCAGGTATGGACGAGGGCCTCAATGACAGCTGGTGTACAAACTCAACTTCTGACATAAGCCTATCCACTGTCATACTTGCCTATCATTGGTAATGAAAGTACTGCGAAAGGGAAATAGTCAACAGCAAGATCTTTCCTGAAGTTCTTCTAAATCGCTGCCTCTCAAAGTCAATCTTAGTTGAGGCCACAACGAAGGCACTTCCAACATCTACATTTGAACAGTAATGGCGCATTTGGCTTGAAGCCCATCTACAGGGTTAAATACCCATATGTCTATGCCCTAAAGGTAATACAAGTGCTTAAAGACAACACTCCGGACTACCGATCAGATCAGTAGAGCAGCGTTGGACTCCTTCATTTGCTTGTATGTAAACCAACCAGTATGGTCCCACTTGGACCAGCCTCATGTTTCTCAGGTTGACTAATTTATAAGCTTCAATTCCTTGAAGTTTATTCAGATATGAACCAAGGACCTCAATGACAGCTTGTGTACAAACTTAACTTCATGATAGAAGCCCTATCCACTGTCATACCTCGCTCTATCATTGGCCAATGAGTTACAATGGCAATCGTCAACGGCAAGGCAAGATCTTCTTCAAACCCTGCCTCTTAAAGTCAATTCTAGTTTGAGGCCACAGAGGAGGCTTTCCAACATCCACTTGAAAATTAATGGCTTTGCATTTGGCTGAACGCCCATCTGACATGGGGAAATCCAAAATCTATGCCTTAAACACGGGGCTTTAAAGCACAAACACTCCAGAAGATGGTCAGTAGAGCAGCATTGGGCAGTGGTGTGCTCCCTCCATGCCTCTTGAAACAGACCCATGTAGGGAAGGACCAGCCTAATGGGTTTTGCAAGATGCTATATGATAAGCTCCAGTTTCCTTGAAGTTATGTCAGATAGGACACTGAGGGGGTCCAATGAGAGGTTTGTGAATGGGTCAAGTTAGAAGATTCTTCTCCCCGAACAAATGGCCCCTTGATGGAGGGGAGGACCCAACCCAAAAACCGAAAATGACAGGTAGTTATTAATAAACACCTCTCGGCTAGGTAACGGCACCCTCCATTCCCCGTGATCTCTCTGGAATTTGGCAGGCCCACTTTCGCAGAAGACTCTGTAATCCTACCGGAGGTGCAACATAGACCTCCTCAAGACTGATGGAGTGCCAAGCATGACGCTCTAAAATGGCCGTGGAGATGGCTTGGGAATGTGTGTATGTTGGACCTTTTGCCTCAGCGTTTCGAGGTTGGTGATTTATCATGGTGAGGGAGGTGTGGAGAGAGGTGCGGGGTTGAACCCTCCACAATCAGAGGAACTCAGTATACGTATTGGAACCGGGTCTGTTTTGGTCTCAATCCATCGGTACCTTTTTTTCCCAAATCTCCCTTTGCGTACCAGTAAGCTGTCAACGATCTAAATTTATTCCTGAGGCACGTTGCGATGACTAGTGATGGACGACATCAGCTGCCGCTGTTCGCGAACAGGCGAATCGAACTGGCAAATCCGCTGCGAACGGCGAAACCTCTTATTGACTTTAATGAGAGAGGGAACTTCTCAAACCTCCAGGTCATATTTGCAGCCAAAATACCATTAAAAAAAAGTCAAAAGGGGTGGCAACCACCTGCACAGTTCATGCCAGAGGGGGGTCAATGGTTCAACTTCCCCAAATAGGATTTTTTAAAATGCTGTTTTCTTCAGCAAATACATCGATTACAGATTTTGCCAAAAGTTACCTGACAAGTACCATCTGCAGCGGCATCACATTCAGTCAGATCTCTCTGCAATGCATAATACAGGATACCCCACCCCCAGAGAAGACTTTTGTGAATCAGAAATGATGAACTACATGAACAGAACACATTCTTAGCTATAGCTGCAAATCACTGGGATGGAGTATAATTGCAAAGTACTAGCCATCCCTCAAGCAGGCAGAGCTTCCTCCTATCTATCTAGTACTGGAGACACAGGATAATTGAACATGTAAAATGGCCACTGGGCTGACTTCTTTATAAGGGGGGGGGGTGTCCCCAGAAAACAAACATGGGATTAGTGGCTTACTGTACCACCCTGACTATAGGGTGAGGGTCGACACTTGTTTCCATGTTAAGTTATGGGGGCGGGTCGAACACCATAATGTGCGCGGCATTGCGAACTGCGAACATGCGATGTTCGCCTCGAAAGGTCCGCGGGCGAATTTTCGGCCATCACTAGCGATGACCGTTTCGTGGCACGCAATGCTAGACGATGACCCATTCTACAGCTAAAGTACAGTTATTATTGAAGCTGAGTGTTTCTCAATGCCCTGAGTCTTGCAGAGTGTGTACAGGGCTCTCGGCACATGCCATTTCCTAGATTGGGTTCATTGCATGAAAAGGGCTTCAATATAGACCTTCCTTTTTTCTGGCTCACTAGTCCTCCAGGGTGACTCCAAACCCAAACCTCATGGGGGGGTGACACATCAAGCTTCCATGGGTGAGATATCCAGACCTCCATGGGGTGACTCCAAACCCAGACCGCCATGGGTGACACATCCAGACCTCTCTGGGGTTGGACACATCCGACCTCCATGGGGTGACACGTCCAAACTCAATGGGGTGAAACATCCAACCTCCATAGGGGGGCACATCCAGACCTCCATGGGGTGACACATCCAGTCCTCCATGGGGTGACAAACCAAACCCAGACATCCATGGGATGATACATCCAGACCTCCATGGGGTGAACAAAATCCAAACCTCCATAGGGGGCACATTCCAACCCGTCCATGGGTGACACATCCAGACCTCCAGGGGTGGTGACTTCCACCATACCGCCATGGGGCAAAGCTCCATGTCCCCAGGGTGAATCCCAAGACACCAGACCTCCATGTGGTTGATATCATTCATTAACCAAAAGATCATTAACTCCATTGGATGACTCAAACCCAGACCTAATGACCTCCTGGGTGACACCAAACCCAGAACCTCACACTGGGATTATACATCCAGACCTCCATGGATTGGGCACATCCAGACTTCATGGGTGACACCAAATCCAGACCTCATTGGGTGATACATCCATGACCTCCATGGGGTTTGACACCCAGCCAAGATACCAAGTCCATGGTGTGAATATACCAATAACATATCCAGACCTGCTCCATTATGTGACACACTCCAGAACCTCGCCATGAAGTTTGGCTAGTGTTATATGCACTTGTGTGGATGGACGATCCCTTCAGTAGACCGATCCCAATCCCGGCCACCGGTCAAATCATGAGCAATGCCCAGGCTGTAGTAGGAGGTCAATACAATTCACGTGAGGCCACACACACTACCTTAGCCTGCCTTTGTGACTCTGGTGTGATGACATACAAAAATACCAATCCCTTGGGTGATTACAATCCAGATCTCTATGGGGTTAACCCAAAACCCAGGACCTGCCCATGGTGTTATACATTAGAACCTTCCGATGGGGTACACATCCAGACCTCCATTGGGTTACTTCCCAAACCTCAATTGGTGATGACCACATCCAAACCTCACATTGGGTGACTCCCAAACCCAGACACTCACATAGGTGACAAATATCCCAGACCTCCATGTTGTGACAAATCCAGACCTCTATTGGTTGACACAAAATCCAAACCTCCATGTTGTGACATGTCCCAAACCTTCCATGTGGTTTACACATATCCAAACCTCCATGGGGTGTTACACATGTCCAGACTTCCATGGGGTGACACATCCAATCATTTAAATACTATTTATGGGTGACTAACAAGACCTAGACTTTTCCATTGGGTTGATACATAATCCATAACCTCCTGGGCTGACACATGCCATGAACCTCCATGTGGTATACATCCATACCTCCATGTGGTGACTCCAAACCCAGAGCGGCCTCCATGGAGGTGATAATCCTCAGACCTCTATAGGGTGACCCCAAACCATAACCTCCATGGGGTGATACATCTAGACCCTCCATGGTTACACATCCAGACCTCCATTGGGTGACTCCCATCCAAACCCAAACCTCAATTGGGTGACAACACCTACCAACTGTCCATGGGTGATATATCCAGACCTCCATGGGGTGACTCCAAACCGCAGAACCCTCCATGTGGGTGAACATCCATGACGCCTCTATGGGTGGACACAATCCAGACCTCCATGTGGTTGAACACGTTCCCAAACCTCCCATGGGGTGACAACACATCCAAAAAAACCTCCATAGGGGAATTTCACAATCCACGAACCTCCATGGGGTTGACAACCAAACCCAGTACCTCCATGGTATGATACATCATACCTCCATGGGGTGACACATAAGATCCAAACCATCCATTAGAGGGGTGTCATCAATCAGACCTCCATGGGGTGACACCCATATCCAACACTCACCTGGTGTGATCGTCCAAACCCAGACCTCCATGTTAGGTCATAACATCCAGGTCACTTCCATGGGGTGACAACCAAACCCAGACCTCCATGGGTGTGACACATCCAGCGTCCCTCCATGGGACTGACTCCAAACCCACGACCTCCATTGGTGGTGAACACAACCTCCAGTCCTCCCATGGGGTGACCCCAAACCCAAGAACCTTCCATGGGGTTATACATCTAGACTCCCATGGGTGACACATTCCAGACCTCCATTGTTGACTCCAAAAACCCAAACTCAATGTTGTGGACAACCATCCCAGACTTCCATGGTGGTTTATAGTATCCAGAACCTCCATTGGGTGATCGCCAAACCCAGACCTCCATGGTGACACAAAACATCCAGACAGACCTCTATGGTTTGGTGACACAATCCAGGAACCTTCTCCATGGGTGTGACACGTCCAAAACCCCTACCATTGGGTACACATCCAAACCTCCATAGGGGTGGCAACATGCCAGACCTTCAACTGGTGGTGAACACATCCAAGTCCTCCATGGGGTGACACTCATAAACCCAGACTCCATGGATGATACACTACCATACCTCGTCCATTTGGGTGACTTACAATCCAAATACTCACATAGGGGTTTGGCACATCCACGACCTCCATGGTGGTGACACATCCATACCTCCATTAGGGGGTTGACTCCAAACCCCAGACCATCCATGGGGTCATACAATCCAGTCCTCCATGGGGTGATGATCACCACACCCAGACCTCCATGGGGTGCAACATCCACGTTCTCCATGGGTTACAACACCAAACCAGACCCGTACCATGGGATGATACATCAGACCTCCTTGGGGTGCACATCCAGACCTTCATGGGGTGACACCAAAATCCAGACCTCCATGGGGTGCTCCATCCGACCTCCATGGGGTGACAACCAAATCCGACCTACATGGGTGATAATACATCCAGAACCTCCATGTGGTGACACATCCAGAACTAGAGATGGGGGGCCTAACTGTTCTCCGTAGAACTTTTCGGCAGCGAACACGGCTGTTCGCCTTCGCCGCGTCGCCGGCGACCGTAACGGGTGTCGACCCCGTAACTGTTCGCCGGCCAGAATAAGATGTAAATTTCTTCCTCCGCAGGATCACAACCTGGTGTGATTCCGTGCCGGAGGAAGATCTTTTCACGACAAACCGCATGAAGCCGTCTTGTAGTGAAAAGACCGGCTCGAACAGGAAGTGACGTCAGTGAAGTCACATCCTGGCGGCCGTAACATGACTATTCGTTCCATGTTGCGGTCCACACGGACCGATGTGACGTCACTGACTTCATATCCGGTTTTTTCCGATTCAAATTCCCACCTAGAGGCGGGAATTTGAATGTTGTCCGCAACAGCAGGGCGGACTGGCGTACTTCTTTGAAGTTCGAACCCGCCCTTTCCTCGGACACCCACAGGGGAGGGTTCGCGACATCTAATCCAGACCTCCATGGTGACACCAATCCATCCAGACCTCCATGGGGTGATACATCCAGACCTCCATGGGTGACACAATTCCAGACCTCCATGGGGTGACAAACCAAATCCAGGACCTCCATGGTTGTGGACACATACCGCCAGACCTACCATCCCTGGGGTGACTACATACCAAACCTCCATTGTGGTGACACATACCAGTGTTAAAAGAACAAAGTATTTCATAAAGAAGATTCCATCTTCGTCCCTTATTCTCGGTTTCCCTTTATTTTTTTGATACTTGGACACATTGTGACTGCGATCTTACGGAAAAACCTGAAGACTCATCAGTTAAAGGACTTGTGTGATATTTATTCCGAGCGGATCGGATAGTTCCCAGCCAGGCCTTGATAAGTCTTTTCATTTATTTAATGTAATGATTTTTTTGACTATTAATTGGAGTGGCTGAAGAATACTGGATGATCTAAATATTCAAAGAAACCTGAGTCTTCCGATAAAGGTGGAATGTACCATGGATTATTCATCTCTACAGAAGTATAGACGGAGCATTGGCTGCATGATCTCCAAATAAAAGATTAAAATGGTTGTCCTTAAACTATAACCGAACCACTGGTCCCCTTTCCCCTCAATGATATAATTGACTTCAAATGTGTTGGGTCCTTTGTGTTTGTCTATGCCAGTGGTCCCAAACTTTCCTTGCAGGGTCCAACCCCTATTTTACTTCGAGGAACAATTGATCAACCCCCCACCCCCTCCCTTATTCAATACACAGGTTAAAAGCCAGACGTTCCCCCTGGAAATAACCTTCCGTCCTTCCGCCCCCCCCCCAGTCTTTGGGAAGCACTTGGTCTATGCAGTTTAGTGTAATATGACGGGCGGGTGACAATATATCCCAGGACACCATAGTCTCAGATGGCACTCACAGCCATGATGCCATCCTGTTGGGTGGTCACTTGGGAAGGAGATTTATGATATTGCCAATATAAAAATGCTATGGACCAGTTATAGTAGTGGCCCATTTTCTTCCTCTGCCCCTCGGGACCTATGTACACCTGTCCTTCCTCCCCCCCCCCCCTACTCCCCCCCCCACTCTTTTTTCCCTGCCCCTGACCCCCCCCAGCTCCCCCACCCTCCGCTTTTTTTGCACCCCCCTCTTTGATTTATCCCTCACCATCTCGCCGCGGCTCCCTCACTCTCTCCCTTTCCTCCTTCCCTACTCCTAGAGATGACCTGTGTCACTCCACCTCCCTCTTGCCCTTCCTCCCTCTCTCTTTTTCCCCCGCAGTCCCATGGTTTTCTTTTTGCCATTCTCTCCCGCTACGGCCTCCTCTGACCTCCCCTGCCCTTCGTTGAAGAGTTACACCGCCCCCCCCTCCCTTGCCGTTTTTTCTCTTTCTTTTGACTGAGTTGTAGTTGGACGTTATGCAAATATAAAAATGCTATGGCAGTATAGTAGGGGCCCAGTTCTCCTGCTATGCCAAATAGGCATCCCGCGCTAATAGTCCCTCCAGAACACACTTCCCTTGCATGCATATCCAGCCCCCCTCTCCCATGCAGATCGAACAGCGTGAGCTACAGAGGGGGTTGGTTGTACGCTGTTGTATGGGTAAGAGCGGGGAAGAAGAAGAGGAAAGGAGGTAGGGGCGTACTCGAGCATGCTTTTTTTTCCTTTTCATCTTTTTTCATAGCACCTTCCCCGGTCGACAGGGGGACATAAGCAAGAACCTTGTGTTAGGGGCCCCAATAAGGCTAGAAAGGCATTGGTAGTGTCATTTGTAGACTGTTTTCCCAGTAGACCCCCCTTGGTATCATCCATTATGAAAGGGGGGGGGCTTAGGAAAATCAGCGCCTAAGGCAAGCACCTCACCTCTGTCGCTAACCTCCCCTCTTGCGAGGGGGGGTTGACTGGGAGTTCGCTCTATTCCATCTCTCTTCCTAGGTGGGGAATGGTCGGAGTTGAGGTAAAGGAAGCGTCAGAGTTCAGGGCTAAAGTGAAGGTCGGTTAGGTGAGGTAAGAAGGTTGAGTTGAGGCTAAGGGAAGGGTCAGAGTTCAGGCTAAGTGAAGGTCAGAGTCAGGTAAGTGAAGGTCAGAGTCTGTAGGCTAAGGGAAGCGTCAGAGTCAGGCTAAGTGAAGGGCGTAGTTCAGGCTTAAGGGGTAAGGTCAGGGGTGAGGTAAGGGAAGGTTCGGAGCGAGTAGTTGAGGGAACGGAAGGTCAGAGTTTAGGCTAAGTGAAGGTCAGAGTTCAGGCTAATGTGAAGGTAGGAGGAGTGAGGCTAAGGAAAGGTTGGAGTTGGGTAAGGGAAGGTCAGAGAGAGTTACAGCTAAGAGTGAAGGTCAAGTTCAGGCTAAGTGAAGTCGGAGTTGAGGCTACGGGAAAAGGTCAAGAGTTGAGGCTACGGAAAGGGTT
>CM070042.1:56445275-56459453 GCA_036250615.1 Ptychadena robeensis
AAACAAAATCTGATCTGAAGGAAATCTGACAGGAAATCTGAAGGTGTATGGCCAGCTTTTCAGGTTAAATCAGCATTAGAGATGGTCGAATTTTTCGACTTGCTAACTTTCAGAGCTGATTGCAAAGCCCCTGAACATGGTATCATCACCAAACTTGCTGGAGATGTAGAGAAGGGTTGGGGGAACATTTGAAAGAAAAAAGTATGTCTCTCACACAAATAGTTTTTGAATAAATTAAGTTCAAAATTAAAGTGGAATTTCCGAATTTTCCAAATTTTCTAAATTTTGACTTGACTTTGAACTTAATTTATGCAAAAACTGTTTGTGTTAGAGACATACTCTTTTCTTTCAAATGTTCTCCCGACCCTTCTCTATATCTCCTGCAAGTTTGGTGATGATACCATGCTCAGGGGCTTTGCAATTAACTCGAAATCGTGGAATTTCTGAAAAACAATTCGACCATCTCTAATCAGCATTAAAGTAGCCAAGGCCCCTGCTGGTAACATCAAAGGACCCCCTCTTCCTGCTGATAGTGATGGGCAGCATGGGCAAAACTCTCCAAATATTCTCAGTAAATTACAAAATGTGATATTATGTAATGTGAATATCGGCACTTGTATATGCGAGTAGCAATGTGTTGTCACGGCGACATCTAGTGGCAGAATGTGACATAGCAGCTGCAGTGTAAGCACCACACGAGACAACACTCATAGAAGTAATTGATTGTGAAAATGGGCACTTGTACATGTAAATATTGTGAGCGCAATGTGTGCTGTCAAGGTGACATCTAGTGGTAGAGTCCGAAATAGCAGCAGAGAAGTAATTTATTGTGAAAATCGAAAGCACTTGTACATGCGAATATTGTTAGAGCAATGTGTGGTGTCACAGTGACATCTAGTGGCAGAATGTGATATGCTGCAGTGTAATCGCCACATGAGACAACACACATAGAAGTAATACATTGTGAAAATGGGCACTTGTACATGTGAATATTGTGAGAGCAATGTGTGGTGTCACAGTGACATCTAGTGGCAGAATGTGATATGCTGCAGTGTAAACGCCACATGAGACAACACCCATAGAAGTAATTCATTGTGAAAATGGGCACTTGTACATGTGAATATTGTGAGAGCAATGTGTGGTGTCACAGTGACATCTAGCGGCAGAATGTGATATAGCAGCTGCAGAGTAATCACCACATGAGTAGAGATGGTCGAATTTTTTACTTTGATTTTGAACTTAATTTATTCAAAAACTCCATGTGCTGGAGCAACACTTTTTTTTTTTCAAATGTACCCACAACCCTTCTCTACATTTCCAGCAAGTTTGGTGATGATACCATGTTCAGGGGCTTTTGAAAAATTCGACCACATGAGACAGCACTCATTGAAGTAATTCATGTGAAAATGGGCACTTGTACATGCAAACATTGTGAGAGCAATGTGTGCTGTCAAGGTGACATCCAGTGGCAGAATGTGACATAGCAGCTGCAGTGTAAACACCACACGAGACAACACTCATAGAAGTAGTTCATTGTGAAAATGGGCACTTGTACATGCAAATGCGCAATGTGTGGTGTCAAGGTGACATCTAGTGGTAGAGTCTGAAATAGCAGCTGCATAGAAGTAATTTATTGTGAAAATCGAAAGCACTTGTACATGCGAATATTGTGAGAGCAATGTGTTGTCCCGGCGACATCTGGTGGCAGAATGTGATATAGCAGCTGCAGTGTTGAGTAACACATGTGTAGAGATGGTCAAATAGTTTTTTATTTTTTTATTCGACCATTTCGATAGTTTCGACTTAATTGCAAAGCCCCTGAACATGGCATCATCACCAAACTTGCTGGAGATGTAGAGAAGGGTTGGGGGTATACGACAAAAAAGAAAGTGTGTCTCTAACACAAATAGTTTTTCACAAATTATGTTCAAAGTCAAGTAAAAATTTCTAAATAAGAATTTCAACTTTGATTTTAAACTTAATTCATGCAAAAACTACAAGTGAAAACTTTTTTTTTTTTTCAAATGTTCCCCCACCCCTTCTCTGCATCTCCAGCAAGTTTGGTGATGATACCATGCTCAGGGGCTTTGCTATTAACCCGAAACCGTCAAATAAAAAAAAATAAAAAAAAAAATAGACCAACTCTAATTGCAAAGCCCCTGAGCATGGTATCATCACCAAACTTGCTGGAGATGCAGAGAAGGGTTGGGGGTATACAGCAAAAAAAAAAAAATATGTCTCTAACACAAATAGTTTTTGCACCAATGAGGTTCAAAGTCAAGTCAAAATTTCGAAAATCAGAATTTCGACTTGATTTTTGAAGTTAATTTATGCAAAAACGACATGCGCTAGAGCAAAAGTTTTTTTTTTAAATGTTCCCACAACCCTTCTCTACATCTCCAGCAATTTTGGTGATGTTACCATGTTCAGGGGCTTTGCAATCAGCTCACAAAGTTAGCAAGTCGAAAAATTTGACCATCTCTACTGGCTACCCTGGTTACTCATAAAGCCAAGTACCGTATATACTCGAGTATAAGCCAAAGTCAAGTCAAGAGTAGTGTTGAGTATAGATGGTCGAATTTTTCGACTTGCTGACTTTGTGAGCTGATTGCAAAGCCCCTGAAAATGGTATCATCACCAAAATTGCTGGAGATGTAGAGAAGGGTTGGGGGAACATTTGGAAAGAAAAAGTTTAGCTTCAAAAATAAAGTCGAAATTCAGATTTCCGAAATTTTGACTTGACTTTGAACCTCATTTGTGCAAAAACTATTGTGTTAGAGACTTACTTTCTTTTTTGTAATATACCCCCAACCCTTCTATACATCTCCAGCAAGTTTGGTGATGATACCATGCTCAGGGGCTTTTAAATCAAGTCGAAACCGGCGAAATGGTCGAATTTTTGAAAAAAAAATCGACCATCTCTACCGTATATACTCGAGTATAAGCCAAAGTCAAGTCAAGAGTAGTGTTGAGTATAGATGGTCAAATATTTCGACTTGCTGAATTTGTGAGCTGATTGCAAAGCCCCTGAACATGGTATCATCACCATATCTCTTTTTTCTTACTAACTGAACTGGGTCGAGGTTGATGGAACTAAATGTAAACCTATCAGATGAATTTGACACCATGTGCTTTTATCCTAGTCCGGAGGAATTCTTGACACTTGGTTTTATTGTGTGGAAAATAAAAGACTGCATTTTTACCTATGGACTTCACAACTGAACTTTATGAAAGCCGACCTACCACCAGGAATCTATGTTTTCATGAATGGCACTAGAAGTGCCAATAATAGGGAGGAATGCAGTGAAAAAACCCAAAAACGTACCTGTAATGAGCAATTTAGGAATCTAATCCGGCATTTGTTCTCACTTCCTGGTTCATGGTCTCAGCAGAAAATGGCAGCACGTCACAGGGAGCTTAGATTTCACAGTGAGCTGCTTTGAAAATTCCCATAGAAGATCACTGAACGCCCCCAGTGGCCACCCGCGATATTGCACCACCATGTTTCATGTGTTGGCTACACGAACCAGGAAGTGAGGGAGCTGTGTGGTAATTTTGTTAAATTGCTCATTACAGGATCGTTTTTGAGTTTTTTTTTACTGCATTCCTCCCTATTATTGGCACTTCTAGTGCCATTCATGAAAACATAGATTTCTGGTGGTAGGTCCGCTTTAACCTTTCATTGACCTAATTTTTGTCATCAATATTTTTTTTTGCTATTCTGATCATGTTTTAATCTTATTTTTCTAGGCAACCATCATTATCATTATTTCATCAAAATCCCCACATGGGGTAATGTGTCTAAGTAGGGTGGCCTCTAGAAAGTCCCCTTGTCCTTACCTCGGTAAGGAAAAAATCTGATGGATGGATAGACTGGGACCTCGAGTCTCTCCATCCATCAACCCCTCTTTCTATACAAAATTACTGGAGATGTAGAGAAGGGTTGGGGGGGACATTTGGAAAGAAAAAGTTTAGCTCTAGCACATTATGTTTTTGCATAAATTAACTTCAAAAATAAAGTCGAAATTCAGATTTTCGAAATTTTGACTTGACTTTGAACCTCATTTGTGCAAAAACTATTTGTTTTAGAGACATACTTTTTTTTGTAGTATACCCCCCAACCCTTCTCTACACCTCCAGCAAGTTTGGTGATGATGATACCATGCTCAGGGGCTTTGCTATTAATTCGAAATGGTCGAATTTTGAAAAAAAACAAATTGGACTATCTCTAGCAGCCAGCCAGTTTGTCTCCATTTGAGGCATTTCAGATAAGATCCGCTTTTGGTCGTTTGGCAAAGCTGAGGCGCCGGACGTTAGTGAGCGATGTCCTCTGTGAATAAGGAGGAAAACATGTCACTTTTTCCTCGAGAAACCTTTTTGGAAAACTTTTGAAAGACCCGGCGCGCCAAAGCAGATACTCCGCAAAAAACCCACGGGGGACGTCCACCGCCTTGGAGATTAGTGAGGTGTTAAGTACATATTACTGATCATCACATCTTTTAAGTGAACATGGCCGCCCTCTTGCCAAACCATCTAACAAGACCCCCGCCATTAGGAAGGGGTCCAAGGGAATTCCATGAGCTATTGAACCCTCTGAACTCCATGTGCCAGTACCACCTATTTTTCTAATCTCCCCACTACGCGGTTTTCGTCAAAGGTTAGAAAACTGGCAGCCGCAAAGAAACAAGGCCTTTATGCGCCCGGCCAGACAGGACATGGGAAGAGCCTGCCGTACGTTCCCGCCAGTGTCTTCACATCACACTTTGGAGGGGCAGACCCGGGAAGGTGAGAAGTGATAAAATTTCTATGTGTGTTCTGTTTCGAGCTTTTCAAGAGTGCAGACTTGCCCTCGTGCTCGTGCCAAAGTTTGCGCAGTGGTTACTGGAACTTACGAGATGGTTTTCTCGTGAATGCTAATTTCGAGCTCTCGAAGCTGCTGCAGAGGAACATGCCAAGCGAGGATGAAATATGGTCTTTTATTTCTACGGAGTTTTAATATGTAAGGGGCTGGGGGGATCGGAGGAACCACTGAAACCAGTAAGGAACAGATGGAGCTTCTAAGCGACAAGAACCAATCCCACCAGTTTTCTCTTTATAGATTTGGTCATGAGTGGCCTTGAGAAACCTTTTTGGAAAACTTTTGAAAGACCCGGCGCGCCAAAGCAGATACTCCGCAAAAAACCCACGGACTAGTGACACTTCCTTATGAATGTTCTCAAAAGGACATGCAACTGGTCCTGTGCTGTTTACCTGCTCTTGAGGCCATCACTTTTTGAAAGAGAAACCGCGGTAGAGTAGAGTATACTGACCATCCCAGGACCCATATGGAGAAGTGTCTGTAGAATCCTTACCAATTAGTGTGACTTTGACCTTAAAGTTAAAGGAGATGCGTTAGGTTATGTATCTCCATTGAGCATAATGGGCCATGGCCACGAGATGTCCATGTTGCCCAACCCACTGTTTGGCAGTGGCAGGGGCGGTTCTAGGCTGATTGGGCACCCTGGGCACCCCTCTGACGGCCGCCCCCCGGGTTGACATCTCTGATCATGCCAAAGTTTCTGCTATGAATGCTATATCACATTCTGCCACTAGATGTCACCGGGACAACACAATATTCGCATGTACAAGTGTCGATTTTCACATGAATTACTTCAATGAGTGCTGTCTCATGTGGTCGAATTTTTCGACTTGCTAACTTTGTGAGCTGATTGCAAAGCCCCTGAACATGGTATCATCACCAAAATTTCTGGAGATGTAGAGAACTGTTGTGGGAACATTTGAAAAAAAAAAAAAGGTTTTGCTCTAACACGTGTGGTTTTTGCATAAATTAAGTTATAAAATAAAGTCACAATTCAGATTTTCGACATTTTGACTTGACTTTGAACTTCATTTGTGCAAAAACTATTTGTGTTAGAGACATACTTTCTTTTTTTGGAGTATACCCCCAACCCTTCTCTACATATCCAGCAAATTTGGTGATGATACCATGTTTCATTTAGGTTGAATTCGTTGAAATGGTCGAATTCTTGAAAAAAAATTCGACCATCTCTAGTGGCCAGCTAGTAACACTTCCTTATGAACGTTCTCAAAAGGACTTGCAACTGGTCCTGTGTGGTTGACCTGCTCTTGAGGCCTTTCTTGAAAGAGAAAATGTTGGTACCACGGTAGAGTCTGCTGACCATCCCAAGACCCATATGGAGAAGTGTTAGTAGAATTCTGACCAATACTGACTTTGACCTTAAAGTTAAAGGAGATGCGTTAGGCTATGTATCCCCATTGAGCGTGATGGACCATGGGCGCGAGATTTCCATGATGCTCAACCCTCTGTTTGGCAGTGGCAGGGGCGGTCCTAGGAAGAATGGGCAACCTGGACATGGAAAAGTGTCTGTAGAATTCTGACCAATACGGACTTTGAACTAAAAGTTAAAGGAGATGCATTAAGTTATGCATCTCCATTAAGTGCCATGGACGCGAGATGTCCATGACGCCCAACCACTGCTTGGCAGTGGCAGGTGAGGTCCTAGGGAGATCGGGGACCCTGGGCACCTCTCTGACGGCCACCCCCCCGGGATGACATCTCTGATCATGCCAAATGTTGCGCAGTGGTTACTGGAACTTACAAGATGGTTTTCTCTCGAAGCTGCTGCAGAGGAACATGCCAAGCGAGGATGAAATATGGTCTTTTATTTCTACGGAGCTTTAATATGTAAGGGGCTGAGACCAGTAAGGAACAGATGGAGCTTCTAAGCGACAAGAACCAATCCCACCAGCGTTGTCCTCATAAATGGGGACATGAGTGGCCAGCTATAGACAATATTGGTCCTGTGTTGTTGACCCACTTATGATGCCAAGGCTGTTTAAAAGAGATAATGTTGATAGTCGAGTCTGATCTAAGAAAGTTAATAAATAGATGATGTCACTTCCTGGTTACATATACTAGAGGGCTCAGTAGGATAAATGGGATGTGTTATGAGCGGCTTTGTCAACCATGAGTTGACCAGGGGTTGTCTATGGTTGACAAAGAGCTGCCACTCGAAATGCGTCCCATTGATCCTACTGAGCCCTCCAGCATAGTGATGATCGCGAATATTCGGATTCCGAATATTAATCGCGAATATCGTCAATTCGGAAATTCGCGAAGATGGTGAATATATTGCCGAATATTCGCAATTCCGGATATTCGGTATTTTTTATCCATTACACTTCCCTCTCAATGTGAGTGGACGAATGGGAAGGCTGCAACAAGAGCTTAGCAACACCATCAACAGATTTTTAAATGAATATTGGGGTGATGCGAATATTGCGAAAATCGTCACTTTTAAAATTCGCATAAAAATTCGTGCCATGTTAAACATATATTGCGCGCGCGAAATTCGCAATAAACTGCCGATATTCGCAATAACAAAAAAAAACCCGAATATTGCCGAATGCGAATATTTTCCGAATGTTTTCCATAAAATTCGCGGCATGCCGCGAATACGAATGTTGCCTATGCCGCTCATCACTACTCCAGCATCTGTAACCAGGAAGTGATCCCATCCGTAACCAGGAAGTGACATCATTCTGGTAGGCACACGACCCTGAGAGATCACTCCTTGCTAAGCCTGCAAACTACCTCTTTTGACGTGAGTACTTTATCTTTTGTTTTATTTTATTATTGACAGTACTTGACCCAGGGATACCTGATACCCTTACCCTCCAACCATCAATAACCTTTCTTACCTAAAGTAAATGACAAAGGCGGTATTATCTTTGGAAAAATAACTTTATATAAAGAGTTGTGGAAAATTACAAAAT
The DNA here is from genome assembly GCA_036250615.1 of Ptychadena robeensis. Lineage (NCBI taxonomy): Eukaryota > Metazoa > Chordata > Amphibia > Anura > Ptychadenidae > Ptychadena > Ptychadena robeensis. The sequence goes on from CM070042.1 coordinate 56,453,073, forward strand.
CGACCACAGCCAAAAATATGAATATATTTAAATAAATTAACTTTTAACCAAAATATTATAACATATTATTAATACTTGAAAGCTGCAACAGTGCCACCCATTCGCCCTTCTTCTTTTCACTGTACCGGCCACCAGCCCTCCAATACCGGCTCGATGGGTACTTCCAACATTTCACCCCAGAGAATGACAGAAATGGGGCCTAAGCCCCGCCCAGCTTTAAAACATATCACTGGTTGTCCTCCAGTACCGACATACCGCCAGGACACCGCCAGGATAACTTTTGTGATCCTGCCATGAGCGAGAAGTGTTTGATGAACAGCAACACAAGCAACACCAGATCTGCCAACTTCTTCTTACAGATTTTTCTTCCAGCAATGTCATTGGGTAGGAGTTATGACATCACAGATGACAGGCACCTGGCACAGCAAATGATATCAGTGTTATTATTTGGTAGCAGCACAGAGCTTATGTCCAATAGTAACCATCAAATTTGTACCACAATACCATAGCATCAGCGTCCATCCCAAAGCCAAAAAAGATGACTTGGCACTAATGCTGGGAGAATATAAGAGCCAGATCCATCTCTTGGCATACAGTGAGTAACATAAGTATTTGAACACCTTGCAACTTTGAAAGTTCTCCCACTTAAAAATCATGGAGGGGTCTGAAATTCACATTGTAGGTGCATTCCCACTGTGAGAGACATTTAAAAATTCCAGAAATCACATTGTGTCATTTGTAAAGAATTCATTTGTATTGCACGGCTGTACATAAGTATTTGAACCTCTGGTAATCCACAATAATTCTGTCTCTCAAAGAACTGTAAAGCCCCCCATACATCTTAAGATCGCTCCATACAATTTCCATTAGATCTACCAACAACTGTGTAGTATAGTGGCCATAGAATACTAAGTGATTGGAAGGTATATATCCTGCTAATGTAGTGCCGGGACCTCCTGAAAATACATAGTGATTGAATGTAATATATCAACTGCTATGTAGTGACCATTTCCTCCCTGATAGAATCCATATTGATTGAAAGTATATATCACCGCTATGTAGTGCCGGGTACCTCCCTATAGAATACATAGTGTATGGAATATAATATCACTGCATTAGTGCTGGGTAGAATGGGCCAACATGTTTCGCCGGAACATTCTGCGGAACACATGATTTTCGGTTGCCTTTGTCGCCTCGCCGCGGACAATAGGGTTTCGACCCTTAACTTTTTTCCCGCCAGAAAGAAGGTCTAAATTCTTCCTCCGGCAGGATCACAACCGTGTAATCCTGCCGGAGGAAGAATCATTTTCATACAGAAGCCTTTTTTATGAGAAGACGGCGGAAAAACCGGATGTGACGTCGTGACGTCACTCTGGCGCCGTAACCAGGAACTATGCGTTCAGGTTGCGGTTCCACGGACCGGATTGACATCAACTGTACTTCACATCTGATCTCCGTTCAAATTCCCTCGCCTAGAGGCGGGAATTTATATGTTCGCGAACAGAGCGGACGGCAAACATCTTTGAAGTTCGACCCCCCTTTCGCGACTACCCCAGGAGGTTCGCGCCATCACTATTGCTGGGTCCCCTGATAGAGTACATAGTGATTGGAAGGTATAATGTCACTGCATAGTAAGTACAGGGTCCTCCCTGATAGAATAACATAGTGATTGGAAGGTAATATCAACTGCATTATGTAGTGCGGGTTCCCTACTAGAATACATATGATTGGAAGGTATAAATCAACTGTATGTAGTGCTGTCCATCCTCCTGATAGAATTACATAGATGATTGGAAGGTATATTATACAACTGCTCTATGTATGCGCTGTCCCTCCCTGATAGAAATACATAGTGATTGGAAGGTATTATCACTGCTATGTAGTGCCGGGGTCCCTCCCTGATAGAATACATAGTGATTGGAAGTATATATCCTGCTATGTAGTGCCCTGCCTCCTGATAGAATACATAGTGATTGGATAGTATAATATCACTGCTATGTATGCCGGGACCTCCTGATAGATACATAGTGATTGGAAGGTATATATCACTGCTATGTAGTGCCGGGTCCTCCCCGATAGAATACATATTGATTGGAAGGTTTAATCACTGCTATGTAGTGCCAGGGTCCCCTCCCTGATAGAATACAGAAGTTGATTGGAAGGTATATATCTACTGCTATGTAGTGCTGGGTACTCTCGCTGATAGAATACCTATGATTGGAAGGTATAATCACTGCTATGTAGTGCCGGACCTACTTGATAGAATACATGTGGATTGGAAGTATATATCACTGCTATGTTAGTGCCCGGGCCGTCCCTGATATGAATACAATAGTGGAGTTGAAGAGTAATATATCATCAACTGCTATGTAGTGACCGGGTTCCTCCCTGATAGAATACATAGTGATTGGAAGGATATATCACTGGCTAGTAGTGCCATGTCCTCACCTGATAAGAATACATAGTGAGATGGAAGTATATATCACTGCTATGGAGTGCCGGTACCTCCTGATAGAATACCATCAGTGATATTGAAGGTATATTATCACTGCTCATGTAGTGCCGGGTCCTCCTGATAGAAATACATAGTGATTGGAAGTGGAATATACACTGCTATGTAGTGCCGGGTCCTCCCTGATAGAATACATAGTGATTGGAAGGTTATATAACACTGCTATTATTGCGGTCCTCCCTGATAGAATACCATAGTGATTGGAAGGTATATATCACTGCTATGTAGTGGCCGGGTCCCTCCTGATAGAATACATAGTGATTGGAAGGTATATACACTGCTATGTAATGCCGGGTCCTCCCTGATATAATACATAGTGATTGGAAGGTTAAGAAAGCTCCTCATATTACATGGTTTTGGTAAAAGAAAAGTTGATTGTACAGAAATTGTTTGAGAAGATTGTATGGTGTATGGGGGCCTTTACTCTTAAAAAGTCCACCTCTACTTCACTCATTAATCTAAATAAGTAGCACCTATCTGAGCGCTTTAAAGACATCTGTCCACCCCACAGTCAGTCAGACTCCAACTACTGCCATGGGCAGAAGACACCAGTGACAAAATTGTGGCCTCCACAAGGCTGGAAAGGGCTATCAGCTAAGTGAAAAAACATCAACTGTTGTTAGAAAATGGTAATGGTAGAGGCTAAAGACGACTAGCAGTCTCCCTCGGACTGGGGCTCCATGAAAGATCTCACCCCGTATGCAAGATCTCATCAACTGTATGGTTGAAGGATCAATAGGCTGGTGACTATGTATGTCTAAGCCTTATGACCTCTCAGGTCAGCAGAAGCTGCGTCAGGTCCCTCAACACTATTAAATGTGTCCATTGATATTGAGAGCTTTAAAGGGCCCATAAATGATGCTGGAACCTCCACCATGAATACACCGTCACTGTATAAACATCAACTGGAAAGCAGGCGGCACCCCGACTATGGAAACCGGACTGGGATCAAAGAGAAGCTTTTATGGCAGGTAGGAAACGAACAGACTGGGAGGTAAAGTCCAACCTTCTGGGATTTTTTATTTGACTTCTTATGATTTACAAATGTTCCCCCTGCAAACCATGTGTTGGCAGTAATTCCGTGCCGTAAGACCTGCCATCGTTTTCACGGTTTTGGTGCGGGTTCTCCCACTTATACAGACGAGAGCGGAGTGTGATCTCCATCATAGGTCACCTCAACTATGAGAGACAGAATGGGGGAATCCAGGGAATCACATTCTGATCTGTACAGAATTTATCTGCAAATGATGGTGGGAAATAAGTATTTGATCCCTATGAAACGTTTGTCCCAATACTTTGTTTTATCCCCTTTGTTGGCAATGACAGAGGTCAGACGTTCTCTGTAAATTTTCACCAGGATGTCACACACTGTTGCTGGTGTTCAGCCCATCTCTCTATGCATATCTCCTCTAGAGCAGTGATGTTTTGGGGCTGTTGTTGGGCAGCCCAGACTTTCAACTTCTTCCAAAGGTTTTCTATGGGGGTGAGATCTGGAGACTCCAGGACCTTGAAATGCTTCATTGTGCAGGTGTTGTGTTTGGGATCATTGTCATGCTGAAAGACCCAGCCCGTTTCATCTTCAATGCCCTTGCTGATGGAAGGAGGTTTTCACTCAAAATCTGAGGATGCATGGCCACATTCATTCTTTCCTTTACATGGAACAGTCGCCCTGGTCCCTTTGCCAAAATACAGCCCCAAAGCATGATGTTTCTCCATGCTTCACAGTAGGTATGGTGTTCTATGGATGCATTCTCCCTCCTCCAAACACGATGAGTTGAGTTTTTACCAAAAAGTTATACTTTGGTTTCATCTGACCATATGATCCTCTTCTGGATCATCCAAGTGCTCTCTAGCAAACTTCAGATGGGCCCGGACATGTACTGGTTTGAGTCCCTGGCGGCATAGTGTGTTACTGATGGTTCCCTTTCTTACTTTGGTCCCAGCTCTCTGCAGGTCAGTCACTAGGTCCCCCGTGTGGTTCTGGAATCCCCAGCTCACCAGTCATGTGATCATTGTGACCCCACAGGGTGAGATCCTGCGTGGAGCCCCAGATGGAGGGAGATTATCAGTGGTCTTGCATGTCTTCCACTTTCTAATTACTGCTCCAACAGGTGATTTCTTCATCTTTTTCTATCTATCTATCTATCTATCTATCTATCTATCTATCTATCTATCTATCTATCTATCTATCTATCTATCTGTCTGTCTGTCTGTCTGTCTGTCTGTCTGTCCCTGTGCTTACATCTGTAAAAATGTTGAAGAGTTGTGGTTTCCCTGATATTGTCGGGATTTGTCCCACTAAGTAAAAACTTCTGTAGAATCTCCAAACCTCTGGAGGCACTCGGGTCATATTTCTTGGGAACTCCCCGTATCGATCAATTAGACATGTTACCCTGAAAGCGCTCATTACCAATTCCCCGACCTTCTCCAACTTAATGTTTTAATTGCCTCATTTGAATAAAATCCAGACGCCGATGGGGGGTCATTGTTACGTCGCTCTCAGCTTAGCTTCCTACACTGCACAGCTTTTACTGCAGGTTGGGACAATATTCTATATCTATAGTCACAGATCTAAAATATTATAAATGTTGAAAATTGAAAAGCAACAATTCATTCCGATGGGCACTTGGGGACATAGTCGCTCTGTGAAACTCTGCCCCTCCCCCATTAGCTCATCCCTTGTCCGGATTCCGGGACGATCGATGCCGGGCGCGTGCACGCGAAACGATCGTGCCGGAATCGCGTGCAACCCACCTTGTCCGATCGATCGCGTCCGATTGATCAGGGGCCCAGAATCGGATCCGACAGAGAGCTACTCTATACTCTAGGAGTGCTTAATAATTACCGTGCTGGCCCAGCTCCACCTCTCCCCCTTTCACTTTCCTGCACAGGCTTTATAGTTACTGTTGAAGAGGAGTCACAGATTTCCGTGTCTGTATCCAGCTCTGAATACTGCCCTTGCTGCCAAGGGTTAAGTGTACAGCTGTTGGAGCTCCCTCTGCTGGATGCCTATGGTGGTTGCTAATCAGCTGCTTCTCCCTCCTGCCCTTTATAAGGAAGTCTCAGGCAACAGGAACTTGCCTGAACAAAAGGTCTCTCATGTGTTTACTTACAGCCTCCTTGCTTGTTGACTTGCTGATTTTCTGGTTCCAGACTCTAGGTTCCCTACCTCTTCATCTTGGTACCTCTTCTGACTTCCCGGCTCTAGACTCTCAGCTCATCCTATGGACTTTCCTTATCTCTTAACCCTTGACACTGTTTGTGTATCTCATCATCTGCCAACTTGAGCCCTGGAACCGCAACCTGAGATCAATCTGCAACAAAGCCTATCACACATTTCAGGGTCCCTGTACCCTGGATTGCACCTCCGTCAACTGTGCAAGTTGGTTCAGTGGGTCCGCACCCTTGAATTACAAGTACCGCCATGACAACTCATAATGTTACTTAACCGACCTCTAGAAGTCTCTTGATATCTCATCCAAGATTGCAGCAAGGGTCTTGGGGTTTATGTCTACACGAACAAGGCTTTTACAGATAAATAGGAGGCTCTTGTCACAGTGATATCAGTGACCAGGACCAACAAAGGTTGACAAAGAGCTGTGGAAACAAGTCCCATTGATTTTGTTGAGTACTCCAGCACCTGTAAGCAGGAATGATCTCATCCATAACCAGGAAGTGATGTCATTCAACCTGGCATCATGGGCGGCAACCTGCTCAGTACGGCATCATGCCATCATGCCTGGGGGAGGCATCTGGTCATTGGAAATCTTTTCCGATGCCCAGAATTCTCCCCCGCGCCTGAGGAGGGAGAAGGAATAGAGGAGACTAACCCCCCTCAGTGCTCTCTCCCCGGGAGTCAGGATGTTTTC